>JAVJIF010021102.1:0-97694 GCA_038442645.1 Agave tequilana
ACTCTTTGTAATAGAATTCCCGCTGTACTGCATCCTTGATAGCTCTCTGAGAATAAGCCAGAATACTGAAGAGGAAACCTGATAGTACTGAGCATAATAAAGAAGACCGATAATTAAGAATTCCGAATACCAGGCATCGATCACTCTGAAAGATATAGCCGAGAATATAGAATAGTCGTAGAGAATCCCGACTACTGACTTCTGAAAGATAACCGATCGGGATCAATCTTTGAGAATACCCGAGCTTCATTGAGTTGGCCGAAGAGATCATATAATAGTTTCCTTCAGAACCAGCCGCTATCTCTCTAGTATATCCATATCTTAAGTTGGTATAAGGGCTACGAAAAATCAAAACAGTGAAAAGATGGAAGGGATTAGGAATCAAATGAAGGATGATCAAGAAAAGATAACTCTGCACTTGTAGTTGGACCGTATAATCAGGACTCAAGCAATTTCAGTTGCAAATTTCTTTACCATTAATTTGCCATCTGGACGTACTGAGGATGCGAGAGCCTAAGCTCTTATACCACCTTGTAACGCCCCGATCCTGCGGGTACGGAGACGTTACTGCGACGTATATATGCAGGTCGGAAATACCCTCACGTATATACGCTAAGCATCAGTACAAGCAAGAATCAGAGTACGGAAGCACGTGGTGCATTATACATTCCAACACATGAGTACAATTACAAAGTTATCACAGGAAGTGATCCAATATTACAATAAACATCACCAATATGGCGCAATTGCGAGAATAAAAGGAGATGTACAAGTATGAACAGTACAAAAGAGGCTCAGTCATAACAGGAAAACTCTAGAGCCGAGCATGGGGCTCTGGACGGTCTGCTGGAGATCCACGCTACCGCTGCGCCACTCTGATCAACAACTGGGAGAATCCACACGCTCCAAGCTCCAAGACCTGGACATGAGGATCCAGAGGAGTCAGAACTTCTCGGCGAGTGGTGATGCGAATGCCAGGGTGGCGAGCATAGATAAGCACACGTGTATCGATAAATCCGAATCATAAACATGCATTGAATAACCGTGTCGTAGGCACAAGCATGCAGGAGCAAGTAGATATACATCATATGATATCAAGCAGGGAAGACTCATAGTATGATCAGATAAGAGCAGGAGACAGGCGGGATAGAATATAAGTAGAAGGCAGGATATTAACAGGTATAGTATAATAATCATAAAACCGGAAATCCGAAGTAAAATCCGATACAAGCAAACATGGCAAGGCATATTACAGATTCTTAGCTGCATCTTTTATTATTATTATTACTCGTCTTACCCCGATGTCTAGATATGTGAACTAGCGTCACAGCGCACATATATCCACATCTGAGTAAAGCAAGGTTGTTATTGGAAACCAACGGGGGTATCAACGAACCATGTTTACAGTGGGTCCCGTACATACCCGGGACCACGGCCCAGGATTATTCCGTTGCTTGGTGGACGGAACCTGCCGCAAGGCGATCAGGAGGGTCTTATAGAATGCCCTTATCAAGATGGTACCAGGAAGGAGGGAGCCAGCACTCCCCTCGGTCGCCTGGAGGCCCACAGGTCAGACCGGAAGTTTTAGTTGCACAACATGCCTAGTACCACTGTAAACACGAACATATATTGATAGCCGCAAGTTTCCCCGACCCGATGCAAGTTGTTCATTTTTTATGATTTATTGTGTAGTTATCAATTTTACGGGAATTGCAAGTGCAAGACATGATCAGGAATTCAAGAGTACATGAGTACTGTAGATTCAGGTCACTGTATATATAATACAGGATAACAAGTATAAGATTCAAGTCACTGCATGTAATGCAGGATAACAAGTATAATATTCCCGTAAATGTGATAATCACAGGTCAAGTATTAATATGTTAGGAGGCAGGTGATAAATCATGTCATAGTGAGAAGCAAGTGTCAGGTAACAAGTCGGGTATCAGGTGATGACACAACAGTTGACAAGTGATACAGACAGGTGTCAGGTACTAGCATGTAGATGATAGGTATCAAGTAAAAGCATGTCAAGTATTAACATATCAAGCATGTACTTGGCAAGCGATAGAGTAATAGCTAAGCACAATCAAGCAGAGCTGAGCAAGCTGGAGCGAAGCTAATGTACAACACTAAATGCTATCACGCTCGGCGTGGTTACCGCTCGTAGCGTAGCTTAGACACACGTGTCACAGTAAGCGTAGGAACGCTATACTACCACCCACGGGGAAGCCATGCTCACGGGGTAATTACACTCGAATGGAATAAGCGGTAAAGTATTGACACTAGGTCCGCCTACCAGGCGTAGCATAGAGAAAGTCCGAGGACTTTAAACCTCAAAGGTTGTACCCGGAGGTTAGGGTACCTGCAGAGAAGGTGTTGTTTCAAACAACACAAATCGTGAATAATACAAGACGACCGATGAAATGGGAAAGTCAAGAGGAAAGCGAGAACACTCGCCTAAGTCTTTCAGAAAACACAGTGAAATCCCCGATCTCTGAAATCCAGGAAATCAACGCGTCAACGCGCTAGAGAGAAAGTGATATAGAGGGGAGGAAATTAAGAGAGAGAAAGAGAATGAGAGAGAGGAGAGAGAAAGAGAGAACTAGAGAGAGAAGTACATGGAGAGAGAGTATGTACAGGAGGACGCGGTTTGAGAGTGAGACGCGGGGGTCGCAGACGCGGGGGTCGCGTCGCGTAGATGCCACAAACGCGAGGTTCGAGACCTGCGTTCAAGCAAGGACACGAGAAGAACGCGAACGTGAGCATGAGCTCCGCGTCACATTGACACAAGACCGCGAGGATCGCGTTATAGAATTGCCTAGACGCGGGGTTGTGATCCGCGTCTAGCAATTAAATATAAGAGAAAGAGGGAGACAGGGAGATGGGAAAAGAGTCCAGGAAAAAAGAGAGAGACGCAAGGATGAGGGAGACGTAGGGAAGGGAAGACGCAAGGTCGACAGGGAGAGAGACGCAGGTTGGGAGAAAAACAGAGAAGAGAAGGAAAAGGAAAAGGAAAGGAAAAGAAAGGAAAGAAAGAAAGAAGGAAAAGAAAAAAGAAGGAAAGGGGGGTTTGGTGGCTGGCCATGGCCGGTGGTCGCCGCCGGCGGCCGGAGGTGGCTGGAGACGGCCGGAAGTGGCCAGAGTTGGCCGGAGATGGTTGGCCAAAGCCACAAACCCAAGGCAAGAATGGAGTGCAAGTCTACTTCATTTGGAAAATTTGGAGTTTTGGAAATGGTGTTTTCGGAGAGCGATGAGTAGCTCCGTTGGAAAGAGCACGCCGAGGAGAGGACGATGGCGTGGTTCGTGGTGGCCAAGGCGGTGTAGGTGGTGGTGGAAATGGTGGTGAAGTTGGTGGTGAGAATGGGTTGTTTGGTGAAAGAGAGGAAGAAGAAGGTGAATCATTTTTTTGATCGGGGTTGAACCAGCACTCAAAAGTGTGTCTTTGTGAAATCAATGAAAAGCTTATATATGTGCTAATGTACCCTCGATACTTCTGTTATAGCATTGGCTTAACGGGTCGTATCGACAGGGAAGGGAGGCGATAGAAGCATTGACAGTTTCTATTCACGTCTTTTGTTAACAATTCTTCTTTGTTAAAAGAATGACAAAGAATGAAAAAGAAAAGAAAAGGAAATCCAGAATGTGGTAGGTGAGGAGAGCGATGAAAACGGTGATGTGAAAACAAAATAGAAGTGAGTTGGAAAACAAATTAGAAAAGAAGATGAAACAAAGTTGAACTAAGAAGATGGTGAAAACATCGATAGAAAAATGATAAAAGAGTTTTGAAAATAGTTTCTAAAATAAGAGAAAAGAAAACTCATGGCTACTAACTACTAAATGCTCCACTAACCATGCTAACCTCTTCATGATAGTTGCCTCACATTTTGATCCTCGGCCACCATTAATCCTTGGCTTCAAGAGACGATACAAAGCATGGCACATAGATGGTTCATCACATTCAAAACATGCATGAAGATCAAGCTAATACAAGCATCAACTCATCAACAATTAAAAGAAAGCATGAAATAAAAGAGAGTTAGCTTGGTTAGCAAGTTAGCAAGTTTGATGTTAGAACCCATCATCATGAGCCATCAATGGCTCTTGCAAGAACAAGGCCTTATGGAGGCTACCCGATTCATGTGGATTATCAAGTAAGTGGTTAGATGGTTAGTGGTTAGTAGTTAGATTTCCATGAGAAGAAAAGTTAGCAAGAAATCATGTAGAAGATGAAGGAGATTATATTGGAAGAGAAAGGAGGCATCTTTACATAGACTGTCACTATCTATTACATCAATCCCTCACCATCTCTCTCTCTATGAATCACTCAGCCCTACTACAATGATCTAAAAAGAAGAACAAATGCAATAGAAGAGAAATGAAGAGCACCTACACTACACTAAACTTCTCCTAAAATCTGAACCTACTCCTCAAAACGAAGACTGCCTGCGCTTTGGCTGAATACAGGGGTATATATAGGCCAAAGATGCTTCCAGAAGACGAGACGGGGCCACGCGTCGAAAATCGACGCGTGGCTCCACTAACAGGCCGCGGATCCGTGGCAAGAGCCGCGGATCCGCGGCCAAACCAGGGAGAAAACTCCCTGGTTTTGGTGCGGGGATCCGTCGGACTTCTAGGCGCTTCCTGGTATATTCCGTTTCGGGTAATTTCGTCCGCAGATTCGTCTGATGTGCGCAAGAGGCTAGGTTCAATGTATCTTCTAGATAATCCCTTGCTTGACCTCCAAGTAATGCGGATTTAATTACCCTTAATTGGGTTTAATTAAGCTCTTATTACACCTTTGCCCCTGAACTTTGGATTTACCTGCAATAAAGACCAAAACACGGTTTAGACCGACTATTTATTCATAAATTGGTGGGAAATGCGATATAATAATGCATAATCGTAGACTAATCACACCCCCACACTTATTCTTTTGCTCGTCCCGAGCAAAACAAGAAAAGAAAACTATACTACAAATGTTATTACACCACTTTCGCAGGTGACGCGATTGCACTGAGCGTGTGCAACAAGCCGTTAAACCTCTAGGTTACCCTAGAGGAGGAGAGTTGTCTCCTGAGGGATTGCACCCACAAAATCCATAAAGAAAGAAGACAAATGTTAGTATTTTGAAAACGCATTTTGAAAGAGAGACAAGTTTATGAAATATTTTTGCAAAAAATATAAGTGATCTAAGGTCATAAGTCCACCACAAATCATTCTTCCTTAAACTTAGTCTCTATGCAAGATCTTGTCTTTAATTAAGGTAAGAATTCAAAATTGGATTGAATATTTTATCTTTCATAAAACCTAGATATATGCACTTTATGATAGTGAAGATTTATGGGATTTCAACTCTAACCATCAAGCCATTTATTTATATATATTTATTTTCTTTTTGTTTTTCTTTTTTTTTCTTCTTCTTCTCTTAGTTTTCTTAGGCTTTCTAGTTCACCCATGTAGCGAGCCTATAACCGATGACTCCCAGACCAGACGGTTTTAGGGCACTAGATGAGAAAACATCCCTCGGGTTTAAGGACTCGAGTAAACAAGGCCACAAAACTAAGGGGGATTATTTGCTTCTTTTGACCACCGTTAGGCGTGAATAATCATGCTTCTTGAGGCACAATTATCCAGCTTAATAAGTGATGTTTTATTTATATATATATTTTTTATTTTTTTCTTTATGGCATTTTAGGTCTTTGTTTCCATCCCAAAAATGTGTAAGTGTGAAGTGTATATTATCTAAGACAAAAATTCAAGATAAAATTATCTCTCCAATTTATCTTACTTAGCCTATAATTTTAAACAAGATCCATTATTTCAACTAGGTTTAAGATGTCATAATTAAGGCTTTCTTAATTTCTAAGATCATCTTAATTTTCTTAAAAATAGACCAAAACTTTGTCTCTTGTTTCAAAAAGTTTTTATTTATTTATTTATTTTTTTAAAGAAAAAGAAAATTCCTATCCAAAAGGAAAAATTTCTAAAAGTATCCTAAAAGAAGTGTAAAAGAAAGAAAATCTAAAAACTCTATGTTAGTAAACCCTATTCACACATCCCAGCACAACGATGTTTTAAAAAATTTGGAAATTAGATGGGGATTCACGTCCCCGAGTCATTTTTTGATCGGGGTGGAACTAGCACTCAAAAATGTGTTTGTTTATGAAATCGATGAAAGCTCGAATGTGTGCTAATGTACCCTCGATACTTCCGTTATAGCATTGGCTTAACGGGTCGTATCCACAGGAAGGGAGGCGATAGAAGCATTGACAGTTTCTATTCACGTCTTTTGTTAACAGTTCTTCTTTGTTAAAAGAATGGCAAAGAATGAAAAAGAAAAGAAAAGAAATCCAGAATGTGGTAGGTGAGGAGAGCGATGAAAACGGCGATGTGAAAACAAAATAGAAGTGAGTTGGAAAACAATATTAGAAAAGAAGATGAAACAAAGTTGAACTAAGAAGATGGTGAAAACATCGATAGAAAAATGATAAAAGAGTTCTGAAAATAGTTTCTAAAATAAGAGAAAAGAAAACTCATGGCTACTAACTACTAAATGCTCCACTAACCATGCTAACCTCTTTATGATAGTTGCCTCACATTTGATCCTCGGCCACCATTAATCCTTGGCTTCAAGAGACGATACAAAGCATGGCACATAGATGGTTCATCACATTCAAAACATGCATGAAGATCAAGCTAATACAAGCATCAACTCATCAACAATTAAAAGAAAGCATGAAATAAAAGAGAGTTAGCTTGGTTATCAAGTTAGCAAGTTAGATGTTAGAACCCATCATCATGAGCCATCAATGGCTCTTGCAAGAACAAGGCCTTATGGAGGCTACCCGATTCATGTGGATTATCAAGTAAGTGGTTAGATGGTTAGTGGTTGGTAGTTAGATTGCCATGAGAAGAAAAGTTAGCAAGAAATCATGTAGAAGATGAAGGAGATTACATTGGAAGAGAAATGCGGCATCTTTACATAGACTGTCACTATTTATTACATCAATCCCTCACCATCTCTCTCTCTCTATGAATCACTCAGCCTTACTACAATGATCTAAAAAGAAGAACAAATACAATAGAAGAGAAATGAAGAGCACCTACACTACACTAAACTTCTCCTAAAATCTGAACCTACTCCTCAAAATGAAGACTGCCTGCGCTTTGGCTGAATACAGGGGTATATATAGGCCAAAGATGCTTCCAGAAGACGAGACGGGGCCACGCGTCGAAAATCGACGCGTGGCTCCACTAACAGGCCGCGGATCCGCGGCAAGAGCCGCGGATCCGCTGCCAAACCAGGGAGAAAACTCCCTGGTTTTGGTGCGGGGATCCGTCGGGCTTCTAGGCGCTTCCTGGTATATTCTGTTTCGGTAATTTCGTCCGCAGATTCGTCTGATGTGCGCAAGAGGCTAGGTTCAATGTATGTTCTAGATAATCCCTTGCTTGGCCTCCAAGTAATGCGGATTTAATTACCCTTAATTGGGTTTAATTAAGCTCTTATTACACCTTTACCCTTGAACTTTGGATTTACCTGCAATAAAGACCAAAACACGGTTTAGACCGACTATTTATTCATAAAATGGTGGGAAATGCGATATAATAATGCATAATCGTAGACTAATCACGCTTCTTTTTTTTTGATCGGGGTTGAACCAGCACTCAAAAGTGTATATTTGTGAAATCAATGAAAAGCTCATATATGTGCTAATGTACCCTCGATACTTCCGTTATAGCATTGGCTTAACGGGTCGTATCCACAGGAAAGGGTGGCGATAGAAGCATTGACAGTTTCTATTCACGTCTTTTGTTAACAATTCTTCTTTGTTAAAAGAATGGCAAAGAATGAAAAGAAAAGAAAAGGAAATCTAGAATGTGGTAGGTGAGGAGAGCGATGAAAACGACGATGTGAAAACAAAATAGAAGTGAGTTGGAAAACAAATTAGAAAAGAAGATGAAACAAAGTTGAACTAAGAGATGGTGAAAACATCGATAGAAAAATGATAAAAGAGTTTTGAAAATAGTTTCTAAAATAAGAGAAAAGAAAACTCATGACTACTAACTACTAAATGCTCCACTAACCATGCTAACCTCTTCATGATAGTTGCCTCACATTTTGATCCTCGGCCACCATTAATCCTTGGCTTCAAGAGACGATACAAAGCATGGCACATAGATGGTTCATCACATTCAAAACATGCATGAAGATCAAGCTAATACAAGCATCAACTCATCAACAATTAAAAGAAAGCATGAAATAAAAGAGAGTTAGCTTGGTTAGCAAGTTAGCAAGTTAGATGTTAGAACCCATCATCATGAGCCATCAATGGCTCTTGCAAGAACAAGGCCTTATGGAGGCTACCCGATTCATGTGGATTATCAAGTAAGTGGTTAGATGGTTAGTGGTTAGTAGTTAGATTGCCATGAGAAGAAAAGTTAGCAAGAAATCATGTAGAAGATGAAGGAGATTACATTGGAAGAGAAAGGAGGCATTTTTACATAGACTGTCACTATTTATTACATCAATCCCTCACCATCTCTCTCTCTATGAATCACTCAGCCTTACTACAATGATCTAAAAAGAAGAACAAATACAATAGAAGAGAAATGAAGAGCACCTACACTACACTAAACTTCTCCTAAAATCTGAACCTACTCCTCAAAACGAAGACTGCCTGCGCTTTGGCTGAATACAGGGGTATATATAGGCCAAAGATGCTTCCAGAAGACGAGACGGGGCCACGCGTCGAAAATCGACGCGTGGCTCCACTAACAGGCCACGGATCCGCGGCAAGAGCCACGGATCCGCGGCCAAACCAGGGAGAAAACTCCCTGGTTTTGGTGCGGGGATCCGTCGGGCTTCTAGGCGCTTCCTGGTATATTCCGTTTCGGGTAATTTCGTCCGCAGATTCGTCTGATGTGCGCAAGAGGCTAGGTTCAATGTATCTTCTAGATAATCCCTTGCTTGGCCTCCAAGTAATGCGGATTTAATTACCCTTAATTGGGTTTAATTAAGCTCTTATTACACCTTTGCCCTTGAACTTTGGATTTACCTGCAATAAAGACCAAAACACGGTTTAGACCGACTATTTATTCATAAATTGGTGGGAAATGCGATATAATAATGCATAATCGTAGACTAATCACACCCCCACACTTATTCTTTTGCTCGTCCCGAGCAAAACAAGAAAAGAAAACTATACTACAAATGTTATTACACCACTTTCGCAGGTGACGCGATTGCACTGAGCGTGTGCAACAAGCCGTTAAACCTCTAGGTTACCCTAGAGGAGGATTGTTGTCTCCTGAGGGTTTTCAGCGGATTGCACCCACAAAATCCATAAAGAAAGAAGACAAGTGTTAGTATTTTGAAAACGCATTTTGAAAGAGAGACAAGTTTATGAAATATTTTTGCAAAAAATATAAGTGATCTAAGGTCATAAGTCCACCAAAAATCATTCTTTCTTAAACTTAGTCTCTATGCAAGATCTTGTCTTCAATTAAGGTAAGAATTCAAAATTGAATTGAATATTTTATCCTTAAAAAAACCTAGATAATAAGCACTTTGTGATAGTGAAGATTTTTGGGATTTCAACTCCAACCATCAAGCCATTTATTCATATATATATATATATATATATAATATATATATATATATATATATATATATATATATATATATATATATATATATATATATATATATTTCTTTTTTTTCTTCCCTTAGTTTTCTTTGGCTTTCTAGTTCACCCATGTATTGAGCCTATAACCGATGACTCCCAGACCAGACGGTTTTAGGGCACCAGATGAGAAAACATCCCTCGGGTTTAAGGACTCGAGTAAACAAGGCCACAAAACTAAGGGGGATTATTTGTTTCTTTTGACCACCGTTAGGCGTGAATAATCATGCTTCTTGAGGCATAATTATCCGGCTTAATAAGTGACATTTTATTCATATATTTTTCTTTTTATTTATTTTTTTATGGCATTTTAGGTCTTTGTTTCCATCCCAAAAATTGTGTAAGTGTGAAGTGCATACTAAAAAAATTCAAGATAAAATTATCTCCCTAATTTATCTTACTTAGCCTATAATTTTAAACAAGATCCATTATTTCAACTAGGTTTAAGATGTCATAATTAAGGCTTCCTTACTTTCTAATATCATCTTAATTTTCTTAAATTATAGATCAAACTTTGTCTCTTATTTCAAAAAGTTTTTTTTTTTTAAAGAAAGAGAAAATTCCTATACAAAAGGGAAGATTTCTAAAAGTATCTAAAAGAAGTGTAAAAGAAAGAAAATCTAAAAACTCTATGTTAGTAAACCCTCCCCCACACTTATCTCATGCATTGTCCTCAATGCATCGTGATGTATGTATGCATGAAACAAATAAAGAGGGAAGGAAAAATCACCTCAAGGTGGTGGTTCCGGTGGTGGTCTGATTGGTCCACGAAAGGCGGCCCAATCATTCTTGCATGGAGTCCGGAGGAACCCACCAGAGACCTCTAAAATACAACCCACTAGAATGATGTATGTATGAATGATTTTTATTAAAAATTTTACCCCATCTAATTTTCAAATTTTCAAAATAATTTCAGAGTCAAACTTATCAAAACCCTTGTCCCAGAATGGAATGATTGATTTGGACTCAGGAAGTACAGGAACTAATACCGACTCAGGAAAAAGACTTAAGTCAAGTAAAGGTTTGAGAGTCGAGATCGGTTCAGGAAGTGGGTCCAAATCAAGAAGATGAAGCTCAAGTCCACATTCATTTCCCCATGATGGAATGTGACTATCGAAGATTGGTGATTCAAGTTCAGGAATGACAGGTATGGGAATCAAAACTGACTCGAAAATGTTGCTCAAATCTGGTAACAAAACAGGAGTCAATAGTGATTCAGGAATTTGAACTGGATCACAAATTTGAGGATCAAAGTCACATTCCTCATTGAGTTCAATTCCACAAAAATGAGAACTTGCCAATTTATCAATGAGACTTTCAAAGTATGAATTAGTCAAGTTCAATATGACATCATAAATGATTGGTGATTCAATTTCACAATGGACTGGCACTGGATCCAATACTGACTCAGGAAAAGGATTGAAATCAGGTGAAGATACCGGAGTCATAATTGAATCAGGAAGTAGAATTGAATCACTAATTTGAGGTTCATGATCATATTCATGCTTAAGTTCAATTTCAGGAAAAGGATAACTTGCCAAAATGTCAATGGGATTTGAAGTGTGGACAAGTTCAGGTGGATGTGCTGAAATGAATCTTGATGTTCAAAATGACAAGAGTCCTGGGTCATATCAATAGAGTGTGGGATAGCTGAATTGGTCAAAGGTTGATAAGATAGAGTTTCCTCATTCTTATAAATGCTAATCAATTGACTCAATTGTGTTTTCATCCTATTGACAGACTCGGCAGATGATTTTTGGAATTTTAGTGCGGACTCTTGCAAGACTTTTATCCTCTTTTCTAGATATGATGTATCTACAAGTGGTTGTTCTAGAAAAGGAATGTAGGAATCTTGGTTTCCAAAATAATAGGAGTCATGGGTCAAATTGATAGAGTTAGAGATATTTGAATTGGTCAAAGGTGGCGAAGAGAGAGTTTCTTCATTTTTAAGAATGCTGACCATTTCACTCAATTGTGTTTCTATTCTATCAACAGACTGAGAAGTAGATTCCTGCAAGATTTCTATTCTCTGTTCTAGACTTGATTTTTCTACAAGTGGATGCTCTAGAATGGGAGTATAGGAAGCGAAATCGGAGAATGAATATTGTGGACAAGGTGAATATGGTGGACAAGGAGGTTGAAAATTTGACTCGGGGGACGTGAATCCCCATTGACTCTGTGATGAGTTGAAATTATTTTGAAAATTATAGTCATAAGAATGTGGGTATGGGTTGTATTGATTCGGATAAGGCCAACCCGGTGTATTTGGTTGGTGCATATTGTAAAACGCTGAGTTGGAATTATTCGAATAGAATGGGGTCGGTGTGAAATATGGATTCATATTTGGATTGAAAGAATTGTTATTGTTGAATTCCATATCACAAAAAATCACAAACAAAAGAAAGAATCAAACAACAAACAAAAAGAAAACAAAAAATCAAAACCAAGCCTATAGAAGGGTTGACCTAGACCTAGCCGAGATGTCCCTAGGGGCCAACGTCTATCAAATTTTATTAGGGCTTGGGTTGTGTGAGTGGGGAGGTGGTTTTTGGGCTAAGGAAAGGTGATGAAATCCCCACCTTATCTTGTTTGGGTTTTGCTCTTAAGTTCAATTTCGTGCAAGTGTGCAATATAGACAAGAATATAACACAAAGCGATAAATCACCCACGTGTTTGTCCTATGCTATATGCAATGCCATATGTACATCTCCATCCAAATCACAACAACAGAACAAAATACAGTATATTGGAATTGAATTGACACGTGCCTAAATGCAAATGTCTAAACCGTTTTAAAAGCGTCCAAATACCGTATTTTAGTTCTTTTATTTATTAAGGTGTGTAGGCAATCAAAGTAAGAAAGATAGCAGTACAAATCTACTAGCTATTACAATGAACACATCCCAGCACAACAAGATACACAATGATTACAAAATGGCCGCGGTTGCGCGGCAAATGTCGCGTTTGCGCGGCGGTTCTTTCAAAGCTGGGGCCCTGCTTTCAAGAGCAGGGAGATGCAAAGCTAGTTTATGTTCTGCAATATGAAGCACCTGTAAAGATTGTCCTGCACACCAAAACAGAGAAGACAATGTTAACAAAAATGTGAAAACAAAACCATTCCCATCCCCGGCAACGGCGCCATTTTTTTGATCGGGGTGGAACTAGCACTCAAAAAAGTGTTTGTTTATGAAATCGATGAAAAGCTCGAATGTGTGCTAATGTACCCTCGATACTTCTGTTATAGCATTGGCTTAACGGGTCGTATCCACAGGGAAGGGAGGCGATAGAAGCATTGACAGTTTCTATCACGTCTTTTGTTAACAATTCTTCTTTGTTAAAAGAATGGCAAAGAATGAAAAAGAAAAGAAAAGGAAATCCAGAATGTGGTAGGTGAGGAGAGCGATGAAAATGGCGATGTGAAAACAAAATAGAAGTGAGTGGAAAATAATATTAGAAAAGAAGATGAAACAAAGTTGAACTAAGAAGATGGTGAAAACATCGATAGAAAAATGATAAAAGAGTTTTGAAAATAGTTTCTAAAATAAGAGAAAAGAAAACTCATGGCTACTAACTACTAAATGCTCCACTAACCATGCTAACCTCTTCATGATAGTTGCCTCACATTTTGATCCTCGGCCACCATTAATCCTTGGCTTCAAGAGACGATACAAAGCATGGCACATAGATGGTTCATCACATTCAAAACATGCATGAAGATCAAGCTAATACAAGCATCAACTCATCAACAATTAAAAGAAAGCATGAAATAAAAGAGAGTTAGCTTGGTTATCAAGTTAGCAAGTTAGATGTTAGAACCCATCATCATGAGCCATCAATGGCTCTTGCAAGAACAAGGCCTTATGGAGGCTACCCGATTCATGTGGATTATCAAGTAAGTAGTTAGATGGTTAGTGGTTAGTAGTTAGATTGCCATGAGAAGAAAAGTTAGCAAGAAATCATGTAGAAGATGAAGGAGATTACATTGGAAGAGAAAG
This sequence comes from Agave tequilana, assembly GCA_038442645.1. Lineage (NCBI taxonomy): Eukaryota > Viridiplantae > Streptophyta > Magnoliopsida > Asparagales > Asparagaceae > Agave > Agave tequilana. The sequence continues at coordinate 13,682 of JAVJIF010021102.1, forward strand.
GAGGCATCTTTACATAGACTGTCACTATCTATTACATCAATCCCTCACCATCTCTCTCTATGAATCACTCAGCCCTACTACAATGATCTAAAAGAAGAACAAATACAATAGAAGAGAAATGAAGAGCACCTACACTGCACTAAACTTCTCCTAAAATCTGAACCTACTCCTCAAAACGAAGACTGCCTGCGCTTTGGCTGAATACAGGGGTATATATAGGCCAAAGATGCTTCCAGAAGACGAGACGGGCCACGCGTCGAAAATCGACGCATGGCTCCACTAACAGGCCGCGGATCCGCGGCAAGAGCCACGGATCCGCGGCCAAACCAGGGAGAAAACTCCCTGGTTTTGGTGCGGGGATCCGTCGGGCTTCTAGGCGCTTCCTGGTATATTCCGTTTCGGGTAATTTCATCTGCAGATTCGTCTGATGTGCGCAAGAGGCTAGGTTCAATGTATCTTCTAGATAATCCCTTACTTGGCCTCCAAGTAATGCGGATTTAATTACCCTTAATTGGTTTAATTAAGCTCTTATTACACCTTTGCCCTTGAACTTTGGATTTACCTGCAATAAAGACCAAAACACGGTTTAGACCGACTATTTATTCATAAATTGGTGGGAAATGCGATATAATAATGCATAATCATAGACTAATCAGTGGTGTGGTGGTGGAGTTATGGTTGTTGTTGTTGTTGGAATGGAGGTGGAGATGGAGGAGAAAAAGGTGGAGAAGTTGGTGGAGATGGTGGTGGAGTTGGAGGGTGGATGGCCGGCCAAAGAGAAGGCTTGGCTGCTGTTTTTGGGCTGTCATGGTTCGTTGGCTGTTGGCTGGAAAGAGAAGGAAAGGAAAATGAAAGAAAGAGAAGAAGATAGGGGGTGGTTATATAATGGAGGAAAATGAAAATAATAAGATTGCCATCCTTTCATCAAATGGGATCTGCGTCCCATTTAAATGATATGTGCGTCTGGCAAAGGAGACCCGCGTCTAGGCCAACTAACCCAGACGCGGAGATGAAGCCTGCGTCCTAAAGACAAACGCGAGAATCACGTTAACAGAAAGACAAAAGTCATGATGACAAGTTACAGGGCAAGCATTAAATGCAGTATGGAGAGGATCTCTGCATTAAATGTTGAATCCAGGTTGGTGAAACTCGCGTCTAGCGAGGAGAGAGAAAAATGAAAAAAAAGAGAAAAGTAAAATATCTGGATAAAGTTCCGGTATCTGGGAAAACACCGAAAACTCCGAAAAAGTCCAAAAATAAAGTAGCTTGGAAAGCTTTCCAAAAATTCTCAAAAATAATAATTATTATATAAAGATTTTTGGTGAAATCGATTTTCAGGAATTCAATCTCATTTTGAAAATAAATATCCTGAAGTCAACAGTCAATACCGGTCTATACCGGGTCGGCCGGATTTTGATAAAATCTGAAAAATCTCAGAAAATGCCTAAAAGGAGAAAATATAATTTTAAGAAGTAATATGAAAGTAGAATCCAGAAATTTGATTCCAATTGTAAAGTAAAATTCCTGGAATCAACCCGCGAACTGGCCGACACCAAATCCAGGGGAATTTTGATAAATTCAGAAAATTCTCCGAAAAAGTATTTAGATAGAAAATGTGATTTTATGAAGTTACATAAAAGTCGTTTTTAGAATTTCAATTTCGTTTGTAAATTAAAAATCCGAGAATCAAGCAGCAATATTGGTCGACCCCGATTTTGAAGATTTACAACTTAATTCAGGAAAATTCCAGAAAATCATGAAAAATCTAGAATATTAGAAAACGATATTTGAAACTGAAATCGGTCAAATTGGAATAGCGAAAAGACCAAATCGAGCAATTCACTAGGATCGGGTTCCCAGTTCAGACTAGGGCTGACTCTGAGTCCACGAATCCGAATCCAAGGCAAAACAATCGTATAAATAATTCATAATACAAAACAAATACAGGAAGTAAATCAAAAAATATGGTCGAAAAATCTGGATACGCAACTAAGTACGTATTCTGGGAGCGGGGTGTTACAATCACACACTGTACCGAGTCTTTACCATACATTGTGTAAGATGGTAGATGCATTTGATGGCATTGAGACTGCCCCGGCCGAGGCAACTCCAGGCAAGGAAAGCTCCCAAGATGAGAACGTAAGAGTAAATATAGGAATGCTTAGATATTTGTAATAGACTTGGTTAAATTTGTACTTAATATATTTTAATTCGTGTACTAAACATATTCGTATTCTATATGTTTCACTTTTGTTTACTGGTTCCAATTATGTTCCTTCTCTGTTTAGTAGAGTTTTTTAAAAATTGTAGTGTATGCGATGTTCGGCCTATAACTGATGAACATATGCTCTCTGTTCGGGCCTGTACTGTCGAACAGAGAGCACATGTTCGGCTGCTCACTGCAGAACAGAGCGCATCTGTTCAGCAGTGCACGGTCGAACAAGTCTAGTATGTTCAGCTGTGCACGTGTGCATTATGTTCAACCTATCACTATCAAACAGAGTATTTATGTTTGGCCTTTCTCGGTTGAACAAAACACATAATATCCATGGTTAGCTGCTGAACAACACAGATGCATCATGAACAAAGAGGAAGTGTCGTACTTGGCATAAAAAATAGTGCCTATCCTTTGTCAATTGATTAAAAAGGCCGTGCTTGGCTAAACAATGTCATTATCATTACAAAATATATATTTCAGTCAATTGAAATTATACAACTATCTGTATCACTACTAAATAAATCTGAATATATTTGCAAACATTTGTCATAAAAGCTATCCCATCCTTAGACAGTTGGAAATCATTTCTCGTGCCATTTATACGGAACTAGGGGTACTGGATGACCATTTCTTAGAAATATCTGCATGTAAAAGGACCTCATTAATATCCGAATAAATTGCACCCTATAAAACGTTAACTATAAAAGTAAGCAACTTCAATGAAATGATTGTTGTCGACAAAACCAATCATAATATTTCAGCGTGCAGCAGGAGGGATTGACTCAGTCCTTAGAGGCAAGAAGGTGAATGGCTGATGCATTGACAATAATAGTAAGACCACATTGTAGTGAGATGATTGAGATATCCAATTTCTGGCATCAACATCCAATGATCATACGATGCTCCACCCTCGAAATGATTCAGCGAATGTCTGATCTCCTCCAAACGCTCTGCACTACCATACGCACTTTCATAGTTTTGAGTAGACATGCGTTTCTATAAGTAGGTCACATCTCACTTGAGCCCATCCATCCTCGTCAAAGGCAAGTATATTGGCAATTGCTCGAAATCCACAATTTCCATCAGCTTGGACGTCTTTCTTATGTATAATGAACAGTCGCATTGGTCCAGGAAATTGTGTTAAGTAATCTAACCTTAAAGATGAACGCCCCCTCACAACCTACAGATATAGGGGTTAACAATATAATAATTACTCAAAAATGTATTAAACCCGACATGTGTACAAGAATAATACTTTTTTCTTTGGCCTTCGAAAAGTTAAGTGCATGATTGGTTCAAATTTTTTAAAGTGGGCGTCAGACAACTATCTTCTGCAGATGATACCTTCTCGAATTTAGAGGGTATACAACGGGTTGATGCTTCTATCTTTGAAACACGCTTATTATCTTTTCGAATCTTCACCTCGGGTTCAATAAGGGATGAAGTAATAAGTGTCACCAACTCTCGTAATCTCTTAAGTAATACTATCTTTTCAGATTTGTTTGACACAGAGCACGCTGATTTATTGTATCTAATTCTTCTGGCAAATGACTGTCAAGATCATCTACCGCTTCAGGATTAATGGGTGCTGGTGGACACATGTATAGTTTGGTCTAGTATACATCAATACAATCAAGGGGATGGGCATGTTGGCTCTATCATACTCAGCCAGCTCGTGTGCACATGGTAGGCCATGCGTCTTTCTTAATAAGCATTTACAATCTTGGGTGTCCACACTGACAATGTTAATTCTTTTTTATTCTTTCACAATTTTTTTCAATGTCCCAACAGAAACAAAGTCACGTAAAAGCTTAAATTGGGATGGCTTAAAGTTGAGTAATACAACATTAATACTCTTCTCAAAAGAAGCCTTTATCTCAATGTGCTGTAACTCCAATAATTCATGTATCTTTGCCAACTAGTATCAAAATTTCCAAGAGATGAAGAAAGTGTTGGCCCAGAGTCCCTTCACTTTAGTTTTGATAATGATTAACTCATGTAGTTATAGTTTACTAATAATCTTGTAATATTCAATTTCAGATATTTGATCAAGATATGAGAGGTGATTAGCTTCAACAAAGGTGTTTTGGAGCTTTCACATGTAGATTCAAGAGCTCGAGCATCAAGATCGCATCTAGTACTCGGCTGGAGTCAAGCTCGTTGGATCGTGTTTGGATTGAGTCTCTTGGAGAAAGAGTTCTATAAGAAGACCTCGGTGTTGTGTTTAGTTTAACATGTTTAGATCTTGTGTAAAGATTAGATAGTGTTGATATGCTCAAGTTCACATACACACACAGGTTTAAAGTTTATTTGGTTTTGGTTTTGGATTTTTGGTTTAACCGATATTGGATTTCATATCAAAAACATAGATATAAATCTTTATATATATATTGGATTCTATCCATATATTATATGCTTCAAAGTTGTTTCAATATCATGTTTTTGTATTTATATGTGTTTTGGAAAATCAGATTTCCATTTCAAAGTTTGATTTTTGAAAAAAATACCGATTTTGGTTTAGAGCCTAATTTTCATATCACAAAAATGGTTCAAATAGTTTGTAATATGTGTTGAATTTTAGTCACACATATTTGTATTTCAAAGATAATAAAAGAACTTATTTTTGTGGAATTTATGTAATTTTATGGGATTTAATTGGTAATAAAAAGACAAATTTTTCAATCCTTAAATCCACGGCCAGTTTGCTCTGGCGGTCGACCGGACGGTCGACCGATGTGCACGGGACGTGCACAAAGGCCTGCCCACTTGGCCGGTCGACCGCGCGGTCGACCGACTGAGAGCACCCCACTCTCGCGTGGGGGCCGGTCAACCATGCCGTCGATCGTTGGCTAGGCACGGTCGACCGGGCGGTCGATCGCAGGCACAACGGTCAGAAAATTGACCGTTGGCCGGTCGACCGGCTGGTCGACTGGAAGGGCAAAATTGCCCTTTCCTGATGCTAACGGGCAGATTTGTTTGTGGGCTATAAATACCCACTTCTTTGGGCTATTTTAGACAACAATTTTAAGAGCAAATTTCTCATTCTTTCTAGTGTTTAAATACAAGTTTTTTAAAGAGTTTTAGAGTCAAAAGATTTTATCTTTATTTATTTTAAAGGGTTGAAAAAATCAAGAAAAAGAAAGTCTTTGGGAAGTTGTTTTGATCTTAATTTATATTTCAATCTAGAGTTTTTCCCAAGAGTTTTTCTTTGTGATTTTGATTTTCAAACTCTTTGTTTTTCTCACACGTGAGCTATCTATCTATCCTATCTATTAGGATCTATTTTTGTGGGAAAATTGGTTTGTGGTTGTTAATACCACAAAGAGTTATAAACCTTCCATACTTTATGATATCCCTCTAGTGATAGGTGATTGTGTTGATATCCCTCTAGTGCGAGGTGATTGTGAAGGTTGTGTAATTATCCCTTTTAGTGAAGAGGTGATTGTTGGAGTTGTGACTTTGAGCCTTATCCCTCTTGTGTGAGGTTGATCTTGTTTAGCTAAGTGCCCTTCCCTCTAAGTGTAGAGGTGATTTGTGTTGTGCCTTGCCTCTTGTGTAGAGGTTGTATTGTTGGAGAGAGAAGTTGTCTACTCCCGATTTGTATTACCCAAATCCTCAGTGGAGGTTCCATGTATAGGAAGTCCTGTGTGGACGCTATAGTTGAAATCCTTCTGTATGAAGGCGGGGACGTAGAGCAGTGGCTCGAACCTCAAAACATATCTTGGTGTCTGCGTTTGATCTACTATCTCTAAACTCTCTCTTTTATATTGTGCCTTGCATTATTTCATATTGTTCATATCATACTTATATGCTTGGTATTGCTTATGTGTGCTTATACTTGTGTCCAACCAAGAGAGCTTCAAATAGCACCTCAACTCTTATTTAGAGGAGATAGTTCAGAGCCCTTCACTGGGAATTCGACTACACTCTTTAGTTATACTAAGTGTGTTGCAATTTGTTTTAATTCCGCATTATTTGTCATTAGATTAGCCTTACACCTATTCACCCCCCTCTAGGTGTACTTTCAATTGGTGTCAGAGCCTACGCTCCTGATATTAGCTTTAACCACCTTGGAGTGAGATTGGTTAGCTAATCTAGTATTTGCATTTGCACACTTATTTGTTTACTCACACACTCATGGACTATCTTGCACCTCCCATGTTTGATGTTTCTGGCATCAATATGTGGAAGCTTAGAATGAGTTTGTACCTAAAAATCCTAGGATTGCATGTTTCCTTACCGCTACGAAGAAATCTTAACTTGATAATAGGAAGTATATAGTGGCCAATGCACAAGCCCTAGAGGCACTTAGAAGCACTTTAATTAAAGAATATTTGTGTATAGTTTCTCCTTATGATTCCTGTTGGCCCAGAGGCTCTTCACTCTACTTTTGATGATGATTAACTCATGTAGTTATAGTTTACTAATACTCTTGTGATATTTAGTTTCAAATATTTGATCAAGATATTAGTAGGTGATTAGCTTCAAAAAAGGTGTTTTGGAGCTTTCACATGTTGATTCAAAAGCTCGAGCGTCAAGATCGCATCTAGCACTCGGTTGGAGTCAAGCTCGTTGGATCGGTTTGGATCGAGTCAACTTGGAGAAGGAGTTCTACAAGAAGATCTCGGTTTGTTTAGTTTAAGATTATGTTTAGATCTTGTGTAAAGATTAGATAGTGTTAATATGCTCAAGTACACACACAAGTTTCATGTTTGTTTTTCGGTTAAACCGATCTTGGTTTTCATATCAAAAACATAGATATAATATCTTTCATGTATATTGAATTCTATCCATATACTACATGCTTCAAAGTTATTTCAATATCATGTTTTTGTATTTGCATGAGTTTTGGAGAAAACGGTTTTCTATTTCAAAATCCTAGTTTTTGAAAAATACGATTTTTGGTTTAATGCAAATTTTTAAGAACATAAAAATGGTTCAAATTGTTTAGAATATGTGTTGAATTTTACTCACACATATTTTTATTTCAAAGATCTTATAAGAACATATTTTTGTGAAATTTATGTGTATTTTATGGGATTTAATCAAAGGCAAAATACAAGTTTTTAAATCCTGAAAATGACCTCTGCCAGGCTCTGGCGGTCGACCGGCCGGTCGACCGGATCAGAAGTCGATCGACCGGCACGGTCGACCAATGTGCACAAAAACGTGCACATGGCCTGCCTATTCCGCCGGTCGACCGGGCGGTTGACCGACTGGAAGCACCCCACTGTCGGGTGGGGGCCGGTCGATCGGGCGGTCGACCGTAGGCTATGGACCGGTCGACCGGGCGGTCGACCGGAGGCACAACGGTCAGAAATATGACCGTTGGCCGGTCAACCGGAAGGGCAAAAATGAAAATCACCTAGAGGGGGGGTGAATAGGTGATAATGCTAATCTAATGAACTTAATGCGGAATTTAAAAACTAACTTCAATTAACAAGAGATGCACACTCAAACAAGCCAAGCAAATAATTATGAATGAACAATATGAATAGATGCAAGGCACAAAGTAAAGAGAGAGAGAGAGTAAGAGCCAAGGGATCAAGCGCAAACAACAAGATATGTTTCGAGGTTCGAGCACCCAGCTCTACATCCCCGCCTTCACCCAGAAGGATTTTAAGTCCACTAGCTTGTCCACAAAGGACTCCCACAAAGGGAACCTCCATCGAGGATTTGGGGCAATAACAATTACAAGGAGTACCCAACTCCTCTCCTTACAAACACAACCTCCTCCTTGAGGCACAACTCCAAGCCAACAAACAATCACCTCACAACTTGAGGGATTAGCACAAAGCAACACAAGGATCACCTCACCACTTGAGGGATGCAACCCAAATGCACAACCTCCTCAACACAATGAGGAAAAAGCACAAAGCCAAGCAAAGATAGGGTTTTCAACTTGGTGGTCTAAACAACAACCACAAACAATTCTTTCCCACACAAAGATCCTATAGAATAAAATAGTAGATGTAGCTCAAGTGTGGAGAAAACCAAAGGAATGAAAATCACAAACTCAAAGAAAATCTTTGAGAAAAACTAGAAACCAAGATGAAGAAGTTGAATCAAAAACTTTTCCCAAAACCCTTTCTTGATTTTCCAAACCCTAGCAAAAACACCAAATATATTGTTCAATTTAAAGCCCAAAACTTCTTTTGATTACTGTGAAAACACTAGATAGTCAGGAAAAATTCGCACAAAAAATCTTTTTGAAAACCTCTTTCCAATGGGGTATTAATAGGCCATTTGGAAAACTAGCCGTTGGCAGCAGAAACTGCCAAAAATGAACTACTGGTCGACCGATCGGTCGACTGTCCAACGGTCACATTTTGACCGTTGGCAGCAACCGGTCGACCGTACGGTCGACCGCCCAAAAACAGAGTGCACTGCTCTCTGGTACGGTCGACCGGCCGGTCGACCGTCCCGAGTGTCTGCTAGATGTGCACAGGGTTGTGCACGTCGGTCGACCGCTGGGTCGACCGGCCCTTGGTGCGGTCGACCGTGCGGTCGACCGACCTGGCCTGTCAGCCACTGTTCTGGGTCAGAAAAACAGGGTAAAAATTATTCTAATAAATCCATAAAAACTTGTAAAAATACACAAAAATAGTTTTATCATTTTATTTTGAAATTTAAACTTGTGTTAAAAATTTTAACACAAATTTCAAACATCTTGAAACATTTTTGTGTCTTATCATTTATACCAAAATCCAAAACTTGTATTTTCTAAAACTTGGATTTTTAAATAGAAAATACATTTTGTCCAAAACTCATCAAAATACAAAAACATGATATTGAACAACATTTAGGCATGATGCATATGGGTAGAAAACCAATCCCATATGCATGAAACATATATATATCCATGTTTTTTTCTTTAATTTCAAAATATGTTTTGTTAAAAATACCAAAACATAAAACACATGAATAAGTAAGTTAAAACTAAGTTTGTCTAGGAAGTTGAAGCATGCATGTATATAGAACAAATCTTATATACATTAAACCATGTAAACTTGTTTTGAATCTATCTATTCATGCAAACCAAGATAGGTTAAACCAAAGACGGAAAAATCGAAAACCAATATTCAAAACATGAAACGTGTGTGTTGTGAACTTGAGCATATCATACTATTTTAATCTTTACAATTTGGATCTAAACACAAAACTAAACTAGGTACCGATGTCTTCTTGTAGAGTGCCGTCTCCAAGCCGACTCGATCCAAAACTCCTTAATCCACCGAGCAAGTGCTATATATGATCTTTGACGCTCGGGCTCTTGAATTAACATGTGAAAGCTTTCAAATCATCTTGTTGAAGCTAATCACCTACTAATAACTTGATTAATGATCTGAAACTAAATTCACAAGATTATTAGTACACAAAACTACATGAGTTAATCATCATCAAAACTAGAGAGGAAGGCCTCCGGGCCAACAATCTCCCCCTTTTTGATGATGACAAAACTCATGGAGTTATATATGCATGGATTAAAGTTAAGCTTCAAAGAAGCTCCCCTTAACTCATGCATAAAACAAATAAACATAAATGTGCAATGAATGACAATGCAAAAACAATAAAAGGCTCTAGATACCCAATGAAATGTTCAAAAACAAAACATGCTCTAGATACCAAACATATGAAATGCATCATTGCATAAAACGTGCTCTTGATAACAATAAACTCTTGATACCAATAAAAACATGTTCTTAAATAATGCTCTTGATGCTAATTAAACAATTAAATGACAAACCAATAATTAAACAAAACATGCATATAAAACATGCATATAAACTCAAATACTTCTCCCCCTTTTTGTCAATCATCAACAAAAGGGTCCAAGTAAAAACAAAAACATTCTTCTCCCCTTTTTGTTCGAAACAAAGAAACAATAAAGGGTGACAATCAATTAAGATATCAATTAAAAAATTGTCAAAGTAGAGCATCTGATACCAATTTAAAGGAAACATAAAAACATTGATACCAATTATAAGAAAACAATCTTGATTCCAATTGAAATTAAACATAACAAATTTTGAATTTCTAAACAAGGATTTTGATACCAATTGTAAATATTTTTCATTTTGAACATATGATACCAAATTGAAATTTTCAATCATAAAGTATGGGAGTGAAAATCAAATACCAATTGAAAGATGAAATACAAGTTTTCTCCCTCTTTATGAATTACCAAATAAAAACATGCAAAGCTTGTATATGGATGCCAATTGAAAACTAGTCAATTGAAACAAGATAGTCATTATAAAACAAGCTTTATCATGATCAAAATTTGTGCTCTAAGATATATGAATATAATAAGCACAAATAAAAACATATATATGTATGAAAAATTAGATACCAATTGAAATTGATACACTTTGAAGTGCAAGCATACATATACAAAAAAAATATATATGAAAATACAAGAAATGTCAATATTGATACCAATTGAAAGAATTCAATGATACCAATTTAAGCAACAATAATATCAAATGTATATCTCATATTACCTAACCTCCCAATCATGTTCAAGTTTAAAATGATTTTCACTATAAGGCATACATGAGCATGATTTCCCATCCAACCACCCTTTAAAGGTAGGGGTTTTCAAAAATAGGTTTGAAAATATAGTATGGTTGAAAATCTCTACCATAGTGAAGAATACGAACTAGTTAAAGGAAAATTTTTTTAAACTAGTACGAAATCCTTCAAGAAAGGAATAAAACAAAATTATTTTTCATGAAACATATGTAAATCACATGATTACTAAACACTCAAAATCCATAAAGCCCATATCATAGTCTCATGAAAACAAATCATGAGTAAACTAATAAAGTGAGTGTACAAGTATAATGTGACACATATCAACATGAAAATATTCAATTAAGCTCATATGAAATTCCTTATGAACATGAAAACATGAAAAACTAGATTTTCATTACCAAATTGAAATCACCTAAAAACATAAAAATCATCAAAACGATTTAAACTTCAAGGCATATGTATGTCATGTACAAACTAAAGTATACATACATATCCTAAACATAATGAGACCACAAAAGTATATGCATGGAGGCACGTGGCTCAAAAGATGTACATGTATAATCAATAGTTTGGACAAGATAGATATATACATGAAGTTAAAACACATGATCATAAAACATGTCCAAAATAGGGGATACAAGTTAGAATGCATGAATCATCAAAACTAGACTATACTAGCACATCTAATGGGTACAAATAAGCATCCAAGCACAAACATATATAAAGATTTATTTGTGTCCCACTATATGTACAAGTATAAATTCTAGACTTAATGAAAACTAATATCTAAACAAGTAATCAAATCATTAAGCATAAAACGAGATATAAATCAACATGAAATTCATAAACATGATCATTATGTAAATCCTCATGTTATTAGAGTTATTATGCATATCATAGCTCTAATAATCATGGCATATAACATCTTAATCAAAACATTAAGCATTGAAGAAAATCATAAACATCCATATGATCATTATGAATATGTATGTGCATTAGATCTAGGTCATACATATTAGTTAAAAACAAAGTGAGAACACAAAGATAGGTCCATGGGTGTCTCAAATAACTAAACATGTATATCACTAATTTAAATCACATGGCATAATCATAATGAGCTTTAAAAACATGACAGGCTATAAATCAATGATGTGAAAGCATGTAAATAAAAACGGGAGTTAGAGATCGATACCAAAACCAATGAAGGCACCTCTCTAGTTCTCCAAACCAATGGTGGTCCTCTCCACCAAACTCCCCTTGAAAGTGATTGCATCCAAATTTGTTTTCTCTTAAGCACGGAACGCATCCACTCCAAGGCACTGCTACTCTCACGTGATGCAAGAGCCCACACCTACATCAAATATTTTAGGGGTGGTCTTTGTACGCGCCGGAAAGAAGAGAGATAGTGATGGGTGTAAAGATTTCCTTGAATCAAATGAAACTATTACAACCAGACTGTTCCTTCCAGTTACAAGGGAGGGAGGATGTTGAATCTTGAATCCCCCCTTTGTTTAAGGCTGGGTTCTTCGTGTGGCGGTGGAGAGTGAATCTTGTTCTCCGTTGACCGGATGACCGTCGGGACCTTCGGGGGATCTTCTCTTCGGCAGGTAGAAGGAGTAACACAGCTCCGTCTACTAAAACTCTCAAAGAGAAGGTAGGCAAAGAGCAGCTGGTATGCAGCAAGCTTGCTGAAGAGTCTTCTCTCTCTCTTTGTTGATGATCTCCTCTTTGATGCCTGATCCTTTTTTTTTTACCGCCGCCCCCGTCTCTTGCCTTGATCTCATAGTAAACGGGGCTATTTATAGAGGTCCCAGGGGTGAACGTGCCCCCTGAAAATGCTCCACAATGAGGGGCCACTTCCCGCTACTTGTGCGGTGACTGGCCCCGTAATCCGGGTGGTTACAACTGAGGCGCGGGTTTAGACCCACGCGCCTTGTTGCTGAGACGCGGGTGTCGAGCCAACGCGCCTTGTTGCTGAGACGCGGGTGTCGAGCCAACGCGCCTTGATGCTGAGACGCGGGTGTCGAGCCAACGCGCCTTGATGCTGAGACGCGGGTGTCGAGCCAACACGCCTTGATGCTGAGACGCGGGTGTCGATACCTCGCGTCTAGAACTTGAGACTCTACTTTTATTGGCTTGTCTTTTAGTGACTTTTAGACAGCCTACAGAACCCCCTCCAAAGTTTTCAATATTTCGCAGTTAACTGGAACGGATTTCGAAATACTTTGGACTCTAGCTGAATTCACCTTCGTGACTGGACTGTTGATGCTCCGGGTTTGATCTTATCTAGAGTTGGTCTTCGTGAGTGTACTGTTGAACTCTTTGAAACCACCAGAGTTGATCGTGTTGAGTGTCTAGATACACAGTCTAAACCTCCCCGATTGCTTTTTAAGTCTGTCATGGGTGTGCTTTAAGCCAAGAGTGGTTGGTCTTCTGTTTGTGCCAGTGTACTGTTGAACTGATTTGCAGAAGCAGGAGGCCGAACGCAGGTTCCTTTTGAAAAGCAGAGATGGTACTGCTTTAAAGACGCGACTTCCATAGGGTGCGTCTTTTGGCAATGGAAACGCGACTGATCTTCCATAAGGCAGACGCGATGTTAGGCCCGCTTGGACGGACGCGGACTTAGGAAAGACGCACATCTAATAAAGACGCGATTTTCTGAGCGCAACGCGACTTTCTGGGTGTATTTATGGTGGTGCTGACGGGGCACGACCATTGAAGAGACGTGGCCGTCGGGTGCGAATCCGTGCCATGTCATGATTACGCTGCCAGCTGGCCTGGGGAACCGGCGGGATTTTACCTTCCGGCGCGCGGACTTCCCGATTCATTAAATGAACTGCTCCACGTGTCGAATGAAGACTCGCTGTGGAGCCGTGGCGCATGATCTTCCCTGTTCAAAAATGATTTGATGCCACGCGTCAAGCGGTGATTCGCTGCAGAATTTATCGGGCCACACGCCGCGTATCTTCGCGAATCCTTGTGCCTATAAAAGGCAACAGTTGGAGAGACATCTCTTCTTATCCGAACGCACTTGCTTAGAGAGTTAAGAAAGAGAATTTTTCTTCTCTGTTCATCTCTTGAACTATTCAACTCCGTTACTGGATTTTTGAACGGTTCATCTCCATTACTGGATTTTCGAACTAGCGATGGCACCCAAGACCAAGCCAACCGCATCGTCCTCAAAGGCGACCGTCGCCGAGGCCCAGAGGGGCGCTTCCTCTGCGCAGGGCGTTGTTTTTCGAGGTAAAATGCCATTTAGGTGAAACTTCACCATTACTGGAAGTTTGAGGAACCCTAAAAGACATCTTTTTTTTGGAGGAGAACCATTGACACAGGATATGAACCGGTTTGATTCTCAGACGCGGTCTCAGACGCATTCTTTGAGTTGATAACCGAGGCGCGGGTTTGACGTCCTGGTGCCAGTGGGCTCTGCACTTCGGATCCTTCACTTAGAATATTTCTAATTGTGAAGGGTTCGGACGCGGTCTTGTTTTGCAGAACGCGGATTTGATCCTTGCGTTCTGTGCCATCAGCCGCCGATTTTGGTGAATCTGGCACCTGAGTCCAAGCACTTAGAAATTTTTTGTAAGTCTTGGTTTGCAGAACGCGAATTTGATCCTTGTGTTCTGTGCCATCAGCCGCCGATTTTGGTGAATCTGGCACCTGAGTCCAAGCACTTAGAAATTTTTTGTAAGTCTTGGTTTGCAGAATGCGGATTTGATCCTTGCGTTTCTTTCACCTTGACGCGGATTTGCAGGTCTGGACGCAGATTTTGACAATTTCTGCGTTTAGTGTCTTTTCTGCGTCTGAATTGTAGACACTTAACACCTTTTTCTTTTCTGACAAGATGTCTAATCAAGTGTCTTTTTCTTTTGCAGGTAGGCTTGATTGTCCTTTTTCAGGTTCGCTGGGCCCCTGGAAGAATATTTCAGCCGGCGGACTTGTTCGATGTTCGTCCACAAGGGAATATATTATGGTCCTCGTCGTCCACAAGGGAATATATTATATCCCTGACGAGGACTCGACCCTCGCCAAGGTCTCTTCAGATCTACTGCACCAGTCATGCCTGCTGGCAAGAGATGGTCAGGGTAAGTATGGCGGCGAGGGGGCTACGGTGGATAAGGTGGCAGATAGGATCCTCTTCCTCTCCCACCCCAGAAGTAACATCGAGGACTCCTCATGTCTGCTGGATGGTCTGCTGGGGAAAGAGATGTTCATGAACGAAGGGTTGCAGGACTTTCTGCTGCCACCAGACCTCAAGAACACCATTGCTCTTAGCTTAGTCAGCTAGGGCTCTTTCGGTGTTTACATCATGCATCGTGGTGTAACCAGCTTCTATTGTAGCCACAAAACATCGCGCACTCGGAATCAGACGCGGCTTCAAGGAGTGAGTGCAACCTCTGAGAGAGAGAGGGACTTCTTTGTACTTCTTAATTGTAACACTCCATCTTATTGTAAGAGAGCGTTTTGACTGTAACACTCAATCTTATTGTATAAGAGAGCTTTTTAACTGTAGCACTCAATCTTATTGTATAAGAGAGCGTTTTGTATCACTTTCATATGTTTTGGAAATAAATAAAAGTGACACTTTTCTTTTGCTTCTTTCGTTGTCTTAAACTTTTTGTCTTAGACTCATAGAAGCAAAGAATTTTTGACTTTGTCAAAATTATGATGATAATTTTAATAAGTCAATCTTTGTAGGGAAAGATCCTATTTCAGGAACTCTCACAATACTGTCAGAGGTGTAATATTAACTTGACAGAGATGAAATTTTTTGATGAACCTGCCACTTTATAAGAGAAAGTGACAAGTAGAATTGGTACCCCCAGGGAGGGTGAACTTTTATCAAGTGTTTGGGATTAACTTGATTGAGCTCAACTGGGGATTTGATGGAAACACTGTTGATGGTGTAGTATTAACCTAACAATGTTTTTAAGTAGACTTGTTATTCTGTTGAAGAGAATAACAAGTGGGACTAGACTCGTGGGGAATCTAGGAAAGTTTGTTACCGTCAGAGGTGTGATATTAACTTAACGGGTTGGAAGTGGTCTTGTCAGAAGTGTAATGTTAACTTGACAAGGATGTGAGTCAGAGGTGTGATATTAACTTAACTCAGAAGTGTCACTGTCATAGGTGTAATGTTTAACTTGACAGTGAGAGTAATGCTAGAGGTGTAATGTTGAACTTAGCATTGGTCATCTCGGCTTGCATAAGGAAGTCCGAGGGAAAGTCATGGCCATAGGTGTATTGTTGAACTTAGCAATGACTTGGATGCTAGAGGTGTGGTATTAACTTAGCATCATCCATTTCAGCTTCGGTGTGGAAGTCTGAAGAAAAGTGACTGTCAGAGGTGTAATATTAAACCTGACAGAAACTTGATTACTGTTTAGAGGTGTGGTGTTAAACTTTAACAGTAATTTGTCAGAGGTGTGATATTAACTTGACAAAGATTGACTCATGATAAGAGTAATTTGAGGACCTGTCATTCTATTGGTGAGAATTGACAAGTGAAAATTTTGAAGGGCCAGAGGTGTAGTGTTAACTTGGCAAATTTGAAAATTTGATACTCCGTGTAGAGTTGACAAACAAAACTTGTACTCGACAAGGAATATTGAAAAGTTTCCATTACCAGAGGTATAGTGTTAACTTAGTAATGGTTGTATTTTGTAGACCTACCATTCTGTGGATGAGAATTGGTAGGGGATTTTGGAGGAAAGAGTGGAGCCAAGTCCACTTTAGGATTTTTAGCAAACCCTCAGCTATCAACGGATTTGAGGTGCCTTTACCAACTACCGTTTGAGTTGGGCTAGCCATGCTATTCCCCTCAGCATGATGAGTTGTCGAAGACTTATGTTGGGCTTAGAAGCCAACATTTTCCTCTATCCTTAGCCGTCGGAGGCGTCGGATCAAATGAGAACGTGTCCCTTAGGATTTTTAGCAAATCCTCAGCTGTCAACGGGTTTGAGGTGCCTTTACCAACTACCGTTTGAGTTGGGCTAGCCATGCTATTCCCCTCAGCATGATGAGTTGTCGAAGACTTATGTTGGGCTTAGAAGCCAACATTTTCTCTATCCTTAGCCGTCGGGGGCGTCGGATGTTATAATAAAGAAATTCTTCTTACTTTGATCAGAGGTGTACTTTTAACTTGGTCAGCGGAAGAATACCATCTAAGGATAGTATTTCTTTAGGAACCTGCCATTGATCGGCATCATGAGTGTATCGCCATTTGAGGTTATGAGGCGATATGACCCATTTGAGTAGACTGACTCTACTACAAATGGTCCTTCCCATTTGGGTTGGAATTTTCCTTTGTCTTGTGCGTCATTACCATGGGTCTTCTGACGGCTAAGACTAGGTCGCCTTTCTTGAAAGTTCGCACTTTAACTTTCTTGTTGAAGGCTCTGGTAATTCGAGCTTGGTAGAGTTCGATTTGCTGTTGGACCTGCAGACGTTTATCATCTAAGGCCTCCAGTTCTTGGAGTCGCTGTCGATGCTTCTCCTCGGTTGTCATCTCCGTTGTCAAGGCGACGCGTAGAGATGGAATTTGGATCTCTAGTGGGAGCACGGCTTCGCACCCATAGACCAAAGAAAATGGCGTAGCTTTAGTTGGGGTTCGCACAGTTGTGCGGTAAGCCCATAAGCATTCACCCAGCTTGTCGTCCCAATCACGTTGACTTTTTGAGACGAACTTCTTAAGAAGCTTGCCAATGGTCTTATTGAAAGCTTCTGCGAGGCCATTAGCGGCAGGATAGTATGCGGTTGAGGACACACTCTGGATTCTGAACTTGGCACAGAATCTCTGGAAAGCCTGGCTAATGAACTGGGGTCCATTGTCATGGACAATTCGTCGAGGTACACCTAAACGGTAAATAACGTGATGTTTCACGAACTTGATCACGTTTGACGATTTGACCTCCTTCAAAGGGATGGCTTCGGCCCATTTGGAGAAATAATCGGTTATTGCCAAAATGAACCGATGTCCTTTTGATGATGGTGGGCTGATAGGGCCAACCACATCCATCCCCCACATTTCAAATGGCCAAGTAGAGGTCGTAGAGTGGAGGTACCCTGGTGCTTGATGGATGAAATCCCCATGCACTTGGCAAGCGTGACACCTTTTAGCATAGGTGACGGCGTCAGCAATCATCTTGGGCCAATAATAACCCAATCTTTGAAGTCGATGTGCCAGTTTTGGGCCAGGTTGATGGGCTCCACACATACCGTCGTGGGCTTCCCTCAATATCTCTTGGGCTTCTTTTGGTGAGAGGCACCGGAGTAAGATCCCGTCATGCGATCGACGATACAATGTTCGCATAATCGCATTATAATAGAATTTGGGGGCTTTCCTTCGAATGGCAGCCGCCTCTCTGGTGTCTTCAGGCAGAATGCCGTATAAGACGAAATCAATGTAGGGGAATCGCCAGTCTCTAAGCTCTGGACCGATTGATGCTTCAAGTGCTTCTTCGCGGTGACGACCTCCCGTTGACTCTTGATAGTCCTCGAGAGCATTTCTCGGGCAATACAGGTCGTGGCTGTAGACGAATATCTTCTCCATTGCTCCAGCTGGAAGGGCTAAGGAGGCAGCCAGGGATGCGAGTGCATCTGCGTGCGCATTTTGCCTGCGCGGTATATGGTCGATGTAGAAGCTTGTAAATCCCTCGGCCATGCGGATAGTTGCGTTGTGGTAGGGTACTAGGTCCTCATGTCTGACTTCGTACTCCCCGCGAACTTGGCTGACGATGAGTTTAGAATCACCGTATGCCTCGAGATTTTTAACGCCAATCTCATCGGCGAATTGCATCCCAATCAAAAGAGCGTTGTACTCCGCCACATTGTTGGAACAGGGCTCAGTTAATGAGACAGCTCGGGAAATCACATAATTTTATGGGGATACGAGTACTACTCCTACCCCTGCTACTACGTGTCCCTTCGGGCTTGTTCTTGATGCACCGTCGAAGAAAAGTTGCCATACTTAACTTTCGAACGATGTCTGAGTCAGGCAGACTTCAGCAACTTCATCTGGGAGATCCTCGTAGACTTTGGCTGCCCTCGGATCTGGGTGCTCAGCTAGGAAATTCGCGACTGCTTGTCGGCCTTTTGTGGTAAAAAGCGCATCTCATATTGGGAGAGCAATATGGCCCATTTTGCCAGTCGGCCATTTAGCGATGAAGGTTTAGTCATAAGTAACCTCAGGGGGTTGACTTTTGATATGACGTTTATAGTTTGGCCTACCAGATAGTGTCGCATTTTCTGGATAGCGAACACCAGTGCCAAACATTCCTTCTCGATCGGGTTATACCGATGTTCGGCTCCGATCATTGTTCTACTCAGATAGTAGATTGCTTGCTCACGTCCCTGATCGTCATTCTGAGCTAGTAGAGCTCCCAAAGAATGATCCATTGCTCGGACGTACACCAGAAATGGCTTTCCGGATACTGGAGCTGCAAGGACTGGTGGTTGGGTGAGGTATTGCTTGATTTCCTCGAATGCTTGTTGACAAGCGTCATCCCAAATGAACGAGATACCCTTCTTCATCAGCTTAGCGAAGGGTTGGCATCTTCCAGAAAGGTTTGAGATG
The DNA here is from genome assembly GCA_038442645.1 of Agave tequilana. Lineage (NCBI taxonomy): Eukaryota > Viridiplantae > Streptophyta > Magnoliopsida > Asparagales > Asparagaceae > Agave > Agave tequilana. Next base: position 33,016 of record JAVJIF010021102.1, read on the forward strand.
AACCTGCGGATGTACGCCAATCGTCCTTGTAATCCCCTGAGCTCCTTGAGGCTTCTCGGGGGTTGCATCTCCTGGATAGCGCGAACCTTTTCCGGGTCCAAGTGAATTCCGGTGGATGTTACAACAAATCCTAAGAATTTGCCACTGGCCACCCCAGGAAGGACTTTGTGGGATTCATCTTCAATTGATGAGCCCGCATGATGTCGAAGACCACCTTCAGGTCCGCTATGTGATCATCTTTAGTGCGGCTTTTTACCGCGATGTCATCAACATAACATTCCACCGTTTTGCGTATTTGCTGATGGAAGATGGCGTTCATGGCCCTTTGGTATGTTGCCCCTGCATTTTTCAGTCCGAAGGGCATGACGGTGTAGCAATATACCCTAGAGGTGTCCTGAAGGAGGTGTGCTTTTCATCGTCAGGATACATTTTGATTTGATTGCATCCTGAGAATCCGTCCATGAAGGACATTCGTTCGAATCCACAAGTATTGTCAATCATGACATCTGTGATCGGCAATGGGAATTCGTCCTTGGGGCAGGCTTCGTTTAGGTTGCGGAAGTCGATGCAAATCCGGATCTTCCCGTTCTTCTTGGAGACGGGGACGATGTTGGCTACCCAGTCGGGATGTTGTTCTTCCCTGACGAAGCCAGAATCAAAAGTTTTCTGACTTCTGATTGAATTGCCTCCATTATTTCTGGACGGAACCGTCGCTGCTGTTGTTTGACAGGTTTTACGTCCGGATTGATGTTGAGGCGGTGCATGGCTACTTGAGGATCAAGTCCTGGCATGTCCTCATAATTCCAGGCGAAGACGTCTATATACTCTTGTACAAGAGATATTAGATCCTTCTTCTCCGAAGGTGACAGGCCGTCACTTATGAAGATGGGCTTAGGGTTAGCCTCATCTCCTAGGTTGATCTGAACAACCTTGTCTTCTGTGGGTGGCTCGCGCTGTTCAAAGCGGGTATCCCAAAGAGTATTTAAATGTTTGATCCAAGGATCTGTATCAGATTGGATCATTTCTTCATTTCCATCTTCCAGGTGGCTTGTCGAAACCATGTTCACTGAAAGTTCCTTGAAGATGTTGCCGACACTGACATCTGACTCCCAAGATGATGTGTCTGAAGAGTAATCATTGCTCGACGATTCTTGAGAATCGGAGGCTGATGGGACCGGAGTTGATACATAGCCCAACCCCCGGCGCGTCCGATGATAATAATCGGGGGCCTTCCCTTTCGGCACAAAGGATCGAAGTAGCGTTCTCCTTCCTTTGCCGAAGTTCAACCCGGGTCTGTTGGTTAGATCGTACCCCATGCACTTCATCATTTTGAGCGCTTTTGGTTCATAATCACTGAGCTGAGGGGATTCCTCCTCACTTTCCAAGTCTTCGCGGGGCATTGGCTCAGACGAGATTCTCCCAAAAAGAATTGGTTTTTGGCCTTTTCGTCTGGCTGGAACCATGAATTTAGATTCTTGCGTATTACCATTGTCTCGGTATATCTCGAAGGACGACTTCACTGGTACATGCAACGATGTCAAAGCATCTACTGCCGACCAGGGATCGTCATCTATATCAGTTCTAGTATCTGACGGTATTGAATCAGAAGCACACACAGAAAAATACGCAAAATCTAAATCTTCATTAATATACCAACCGCCTACATCATCAGTGGTATTATTGACATCGGGCTTATTAGTGCCTGTTACAAGTGGTTCTAACTCCCACAGGCACTCTTCTTTTTCAGGCTCAGTGTCAGCCTCATTACCAGAGTCTGGCTCCTCTGGTTGTGGGGCTTCATCCGTCTCCCCCGGATCTTGGTACAACAAAGAGTCGGTGAAATAATTCTCGACCCCTATGAACGGATACCTTTCGGCGATTAACGTCTGCACATTTCTACTCCCGTCAATGTATTTCATGACTTGGTGGAGAGTGGAGGGAACGATGGAGTTGCGGTGAATCCACGGTCGTCCCAGCAATAGATTGTAGGAAGTGTCGGCGTCGATGATGTAGCATGTCACTTCCGACTTGAGGCTTCCAATCTGACACCTGAGCTTGATCTTTCCCATCAGACGGGTCTGGTTGGCATTGAACCCATAGATAGTCGTCTGGGTGGGGCTCAAACGATGGGTAGGAATACCGAGATGTTGCATGACCCGGCGAGGCATGATGCTCAACGCGAACCCTGGATCTACCTGGATGCGGTTCACCTCGGACGATCCAATATACCCTGTGAAGTACAGGGGTCGATCATGCTTCCCTTTCACCTGCATATCATCTGCCGTGAAGGTGATGCAGGGGGCATTCTGGGAGGTGTGGAGGCAATCCTCTACATCTTCCTCCTTCGGCACCTGGGTCATGAAGACCTCAGCATTTGTCAGAGCTTCTTGCAGAGCTTCCCTGGTAGACTTTGATAGTCTAAGAAGTTCATATAAGGTAATGCGTGCCGGAATGTTGGCCAACTGAGCCAGGACATCAAAGCGGTAAGGTGCCGTAGATCCTTCCGCGATGCCCTTTTGAAGGGCTCGAGAAAATTGAGTCTCCTTCTGCTTCTCCATAGGTGGCTTTGTGGAGGGCCTGACTGGCTCCGCAGTTGGTTGTGGAGGGGCTACTGCCGTCTCGCCGTACTGTTTCAAGTACGCCTGTCCTGAACGGGTTCCCGCCATTGGTTGGTTGGGCTCTGCGGCCAAGACTATCGTTTCCTCCTCTGAGTCGGTCAGTGAAGGGATATCAGTCTCCGCTTCTCGGGAAGAGGCGCATACCACGTTGCAAGATGAGGCTTTTGCCTTGCCTTTGGATTTCCTGTTGGTTACAGTAGTCCATTGCTGTTCATTGACAAGGTCAGGGTGGACCCATATGATTTCTCCCTGAGGGGTGGGAACGGGTACCAAGCCTTTCTCTTGCTGCTGGTGAGGGCCTGTGTTGACTATTCTCAGTTCTCCTCTTGGAATAGGGATTACCCCCGCAGGCGTTGGGGGTTGTCTTTCGAACTGGAGAGCTGACGTCACATTAGCCGTCACCTTCTTCTGCTTTGGTCGGAGCTTTAACACCTCCGCGTCAATCAGAGCCTGAAGGACGTCCTTGAAGACGTGGCAGCTTTTGGTAGGGTGTCCCAACATTCTGTGGTATAGACAGTAGTTGGGATTGTCGGTCTTGCCGACTTCCTCGGGGCGCCTAGCTTCAGGGAGCTTCAGTCGGTTGCTCTTGTTGAGTAGTTTAAAGAGTGAATCGACATGTTCCTCCTTGAAGGAATATTGCTTGTTGGCGCGAGGCTGACTTGAAGAGCCACTCGCCCTGCCTGATTGAGGTTTGGCGGGAGATTTGGTCTCCGTTGCCAAATTATCCTTCCGCTTTGTTTGGAGGGATGTATCTGGCGCACGCCTTGTCGACCTTTCCGGTCTAGGCTTACCTTCCTCCGCTCTGACGCGGGCAACGATCTCCTCAGCCTGTTCACCTTGTTGGACTAATTGTTTCCAGGTGCGGCTTTCAGCAACTCCTATTTAAGTAAGGAGTGATGTTTGGAGATTGTGGCGGCATGTTTCCACCAGGGTGGCCTGGGTCATACCGCTTGGACACCGGAGTGCCATGTTCCGAAATCTTTCCACGAAAGATTTGACGGACTCCCCTTTCCGCTGTTTGGTAGCCAAAAGGGTGGGCATCGTGACTTCGGAGTCATCTTCGAAGAAGCGTGTTAAGAACAGCTTCTCCAGATCGCCCCAGTTCTTGATAGAACCTTCTGGGAGCTTCATGAACCATTCAAAGGCCAACCCTTTCAGGGTGCCGATGAACAGACGCGCTAGGAAAGCATCGTTGTCTACTACATTTCTGGTTTGGGATTTGAAGTAGTAGATGTGCTGGTTGGGTGACCCCTTCCCGTCGAATGCTTGGAGGGTTGGAGCCTTGAACTTAGGAGGGTATGGAACTAAGTCCCACTCAGCCGGATAGGGCCGGACCACTCCTACTTCTTGGAGGTCTTTGCGATTGGCAAGGGCCTCGAGGCGTCGCTCCAATTGACTCATTCTCTTAGCATGAGCCTTTCCCTGGTCTTGGTCGCCCTTTACTTGCGACGAGGATTTGGGCGAATCCGCAGCAGATCGCCGCGTCTCCTCAGAAGGTTCGGAAGATGAGCTTTCTCCCTCTCTCCTTTTGCCCTTTGACTTTTTAGGAGGAGATTTCCTCCTGTCTTCGAGCAGCTGTGCAATTGCCTGCTTGAGGGAGTTGATAGATTCCTGCTGAGAAAGAATCATATCCATTTGCGCTTTCTGGATCTGTTCTAAACGTCTAGCCGTCTCCTCAGGAGTGCCTGTCATGTAAGCGGAGGTTTCCTTCTCGACGGAAGAGTTCGAAGCCCTAGATTCCGCTACGGCGGAGTGAGAATCGTTCACTTCAACGCCGTGGGCTAAGGCATTATAGTCAATTGGGGGAATGGCCCCCGTCCGGGTGCGAGTGTGTCGATACACCCCTTCCGGTTCAGAGTCAGACTCGGACTCTTCTGAGCTGACTGCAAGTTATTTTCCCTTGCTCCTGCTTGTCATATTCGCAGTGAGCTCCGGGTACTCAACGTCAGAGAAGGTTCTCCTTCTGTGGGAGCGTCTTCTTTTAGCTGACGGGGGAATCAGGGTCAGCTGTCTGACTAAAGACTGCTGATGTATGCCTGATCCGCAACGGCACTCAGAGAGCATATGGATGAGCCGTTGGCAGCAACACGACAAAGTGGCCTGATTGGCACTTCTTTTCTTCGTCAAATAATCCCTCAAATCCATAGGAGGGGGATTGAAGAGGCTAGCCTCGCAACGTCGAAGACAGGAGGCATCCATGTGCTGTGCAGTATGGACGCAGACTTCAGGGACGCGGTTCTCGTGTCGCGGCTGTAGAACGCGCGTCTGGCGTCTCTGTTGAGATGAGACGCGAGTCTCGCGTTGCTGCCTAGTGCGTCCGGGCAGAGACTTGTGAGAGAGAGTGGGCTGCTGGGCCCCACGCCTGTGGGCGCGTGCTTCTTGCGTTTGGCGAGACGCAGAAGCTTCGCCTTAGCGTTTGGTAAGTTGGTCTTCAGAGGACTCAACTTGAGGAGTTACACATTTGGGCCGCCAAACGCGGATTTCACGTACTGGACGTGTCGCGGGCAAAGCGCCAGATTGCATGTCGCGTTTAGCCTCAGTCGGACAACCAACGGTTCCAACTTGAAGCTGACGCGCGCGCCTCCTCTGTCGACGCTCGGCGTTTCGGTTGCGTCGTGGAGACGGAGAGTAACCAACGACGACCTGATGCTAGACATCAGAGAGTTTAACCACGCGAGTCTCCTGAGAGACGCTGATGCGGGTCTTCTGTGCGACGGAGTTGGTCGCAACAACAGCTGTGCTTGCGAACACGCGGGCCTTCTGGGAGGCGTTGACGCGTGTACCTTGCTTGGCACAGTCGGCAGCAGGGGAGCTCGAGAAAGCCACAGATCGGGCCTCGAGGCCATTCCCCGTCGAGACCCGGCGGCAGACGCGGGTCTTTGGGCTCTTGGAGCCGGAGGAGAGAAACTCTTCGTACTTCGCCTGGTCGAACTCGACGATGAGCGATTCGACCATCTTCCCCTTACGGAGGACGTCATCCTGCGCCACGATCTGTTCGTCAGTGACGAAAGTATTCCCCAGCGAAGTCGCCATCTCTTGTACGCGCCGGAAAGAAGAGAGATAGTGATGGGTGTAAAGATTTCCTTGAATCAAATGAAACTATTACAACCAGACTTTTCCTTCCAGTTACAAGGGAGGGAGGATGTTGAATCTTGAATCCCCCCTTTGTTTAAGGCTGGGTTCTTCGTGTGGCGGTGGAGAGTGAATCTTGTTCTCCGTTGACCGGATGACCGTCGGGACCTTCGGGGGATCTTCTCTTCGGCAGGTAGAAGGAGTAACACAGCTCCGTCTACCAAAACTCTCAAAGAGAAGGTAGGCAAAGAGCAGCTGGTACGCAGCAAGCTTGCTGAAGAGTCTTCTCTCTCTTTGTTGATGATCTCCTCTTTGATGCCTGATCCTTTTTTTTTTACCGCCGCCCCCGTCTCTTGCCTTGATCTCATAGCAAACGGGGCTATTTATAGAGGTCCCAGGGGTGAACGTGCCCCCTGAAAACGCTCCACAATGAGGGGCCACTTCCCGCTACTTGTGCGGTGACTGGCCCCGTAATCCGGGTGGTTACAACTGAGGCGCGGGTTTAGACCCACGCGCCTTGTTGCTGAGACGCGGGTGTCGAGCCAACGCGCCTTGTTGCTGAGACGCGGGTGTCGAGCCAACGCGCCTTGATGCTGAGACGCGGGTGTCGAGCCAACGCGCCTTGATGCTGAGACGCGGGTGTCGAGCCAACGCGCCTTGATGCTGAGATGCGGGTGTCGATACCTCGCGTCTAGAACTTGAGACTCTGCTTTTATTGGCTTGTCTTTTAGTGACTTTTAGATAGCCTACAGTCTTTGGTACCCATTTTCTTTTGGGTCCATAAGGGTTAGTATCTTTCCTAACCCAAACAAGATTATTTGCTAAATTTTCAATATGTAAACGATCATAGCAAAATCTAGCAAGGTGGCCTTTTCGATCACAATGTGTGCAAATGTACACATGGGCATACATGTGATGGTGGTGACCGTGGGAATCATGTGTATGCCGTGGAGGGTGTGCATGCAAAGATGGAACTTGTTTCTTATGAACCAAGGTTTCCAAGCGTGTATGATCCAAAGCACATTAGCTCAAAGTGGAGCCCAAACAATCAACACTTTTCTTCAAAATATTTATATCATTTTCAATAGTTGAAGATAAAGTGGAGCATGCAATAGGTGTGCTAGATGAAGAAGCTACACTAGCATGGCAAACATGTGAAGACAATTCAATTTTCAAAGAATCAGTTTTCTTTAAAATAAAATCCAATTCTTTTGTAATGAAATCAATTTCATTTTTCAATGCAAGGTTATCTTTAAAACAAAATCTAACTTAGAAGATAAAACCTCATTGTTTTTCACAACATCATCACAATCATTTTTGCTTTTTAAAACATCAATCTCTTTTAGGGCAAGGTCTAGTTGAGATCTTAGTGAGTCACGTTCACTAGTAATCTCTTCCTTCTCCTTCAAAACCGATTCAAAAGTTGAGCATAAATCCTTCATTTCTTCTTTTAAATCAAAGTTCTTCTTTTTCAAAAGTTCATGTTTTTCTAAGAATTTTTCAAGTTTTGAGGCAAGTTCTAAATTTAAGTTTTGAACTTCCAAACACCCATAGCAATATGAACTAGAGCTATCATCTAGTTTAGAATCTGATTGTACCTCAAGGGAGTCTTTCCCTTGGACCATGAGGCAATGCTCGTCGGACTTGTCTCTCCTAAATCTCCTCAACTTGTTGATAATCCTTGGTAGCTCGGGAGAAGTCAATATGCTCCAAACTGCAAAAGCCGAATCATAATGATCAAACACATGTAGAAGATCTTCATTAAGAGATGCTCTAAGTGTTTTAAGTGCTAATGCATTTGCCTTTTTATGCTTGCTATGATTTGGGTAGGATTCATTAGTAGTGGCTTGATAAACTAGATGTCCTAGGGTTTTCAAATGACTACTCATCTTGGCCTTCCAAATATCATGTCTAGAAAAATCAAACATAGGAGGGCTATCCATGAGTGCAAACTAAATGTGTGCAAATAAGAAATATGCAAATGAAGATTAGCAAACTAAGATCTCACTCCTATGTGGTTAAACCTAAATATCAGGAGCGGAGGCTCTGATACCAATTGAAAATCACCTAGAGGGGGGTGAATAGGTGATAATGCTAATCTAATGAACTTAATGCGGAATTTAAAAACTAATTGCAATTAACAAGAGATGCACACTCAAACAAGCCAAGCAAATAATTATGAATGAACAATATGAATAGATGCAAGGCACAAAGTAAAGAGAGAGAGAGAGAGTAAGAGCCAAGGGATCAAGCGCAAACAACAAGATATGTTTCAAGGTTCGAGCACCCAGCTCTACATCCCCGCCTTCACCCAGAAGGATTTTAAGTCCACTAGCTTGTCCACAAAGGACTCCCACAAAGGGAACCTCCACCGAGAATTTGGGGCAATAACAATTACAAGGAGTACCCAACTCCTCTCCTTACAAACACAACCTCCTCCTTGAGGCACAACTCCAAGCCAACAAACAATCACCTCACAACTTGAGGGATTAGCACAAAGCAACACAAGGATCACCTCACCACTTGAGGGATACAACCCAAATGCACAACCTCCTCAACACAATGAGGGAAAGGCACAAAGCCAAGCAAAGATAGGGTTTTCAACTTGGTGGTCTAAACAACAACCACAAATAATTCTTTCCCACACAAAGATCCTATAGAATAAGATAGTAGATGTAGCTCAAGTGTGGAGAAAACCAAAGGAATGGAAATCACAAACTCAAAGAAAATCTTTGGGAAAAACTAGAAACCAAGATGAAGAAGTTGAATCAAAAACTTTTCCCAAAAAACCCTTTCTTGATTTTCCAAACCCTAGCAAAAACACCAAATATATTGTTCAATTTAAAGCCCAAAAACTTCTTTTGATTGCTGTGAAAACACTAGAGAGTCAAAAAAATTCGCACAAAAAATCTTTTTGAAAACCTCTTTCCAATGGGGTATTTATAGGCCATTTGGAAAACTAGCCGTTGGCAGTAGAAACTGCCAAAAATGAACTACCGGTCGATCGGTCGGTCGACCGTCCAACGGTCACATTTTGACCGTTGGCAGCAACCGGTCGACCGTACGGTCGACCGCCCAAAAACAGAGAGCACTGCTCTCTGGTACGGTCGACCGGCTGGTCGACCGTCCCGAGTGTCTGCTAGACGTGCACAGGGTTGTGCACGTCGGTCGACCGCTGGGTCGACCGGCCCTTGGTGCGGTCGACCGTGCGGTCGACCGACCTGGCCTGTCAGCCACTGTTCTGGGTCAGAAAAACAGGGTAAAAATTATTCTAATAAATCAATAAAAACTTGTAAAAATACACAAAAATAGTTTTATCATTTTATTTTGAAATTTAAACTTGTGTTAAAATTTTCAACACAAATTTCAAACATCTTGAAACATTTTTGTATCTTATCATTTTTACCAAAATCCAAAACTTGTATTTTCTAAAACTTGGATTTTTGAATAGAAAATACATTTTGTCCAAAACTCATCCAAATACAAAAACATGATATTGAACAACATTTAGGCATGATGCATATGGGTAGAAAACCAATATGCATGAAACATATATATATCCATGTTTTTGTCTTTAATTTCAAAATATGTTTTGTTAAAAATACCAAAACATAAAACACATGAATAAGTAAGTCAAAACTAAGTTTGTCTAGGAAGTTGAAGCATGCATGTATATAGAACAAATCTTATATACATTAAACCATGTAAACTTGTTTTGAATCTATCTATTCATGGAAACCAAGATCGGTTAAACCAAAGACAGAAAAACCGAAAACCTATATTCAAAACATGAAACGTGTGTTGTGAACTTGAGCATCTCTACTATTTTAATCTTTACAATTTGGATATAAACACAAAACTAAACTAGGTACCGATGTCTTCTTGTAGAGTGCCGTCTCCAAGCCGACTCGATCCAAAACTCCTTGATCCACCGAGCAAGTGCTATATATGATCTTTGACGCTCGGGCTCTTGAATCAACATGTGAAAGCTTCCAAATCATCTTGTTGAAGCTAATTACCTACTAATAACTTGATTAATGATCTGAAACTAAAATCACAAGATTATTAGTACACATAACTACATGAGTTAATCATCATCAAAACTAGAGAGGAAGGCCTCCGGGCCAACAAAAAATGCCCTTTCCTGCTACCAACGGGAAGAATTTTTGTGGGGTTATAAATTCTCACTTCTTTGGGCTATTTTAGTTAACAATTTCAAGAGCAAAAATCTTCATCTTCTTAAGTGTTTTAGCTACTAGTTTTAAAAGAGTTTTTGGGTTTAAAGGATCAATCTTTATTTGTTTTATAGAGTTGGAAAAATTAAAGAAAAAGAGAAGTCTTTGGGATTTATTTTTGTTCTTCATTTCCATTATACCCTAGAAGTTTTTGTGATTTTGATTTTCAAACTCTTTATTTTCTCACACTTGAGCTTATCATATCTATCCTATCTATATGATCTCTATTTTGTGGGTAAATTGGTTTGTGTTTGAGAGAGACCACCAAGTGTTGTAACCCTCCTTACTTTGTGACATCCCTCTGGTGAAAGGTGATTGTGTTGTTATCCCTCTTGTATAGAGGTGACTTGTGGAGGTTGTGTTGTATCCCTCTAAGTGTAGAGGTGATTATTGGAGTGTTGGCTAAGTGCCTTATCTCTCAAGTGTGAGGTAATTGTAGTTGTGTGACTTTGAGCCTAACCCCTCTAGTGAGAGGTTGATCTTGTTTGACTAAGTACCAATCCCTATAAGTGTAGAGGTGATTTGTGTTGTGCCTTGCCTCTAGTGAGAGGTTATATTTGTTGGAGAGAGGAGTTGTGTACTCCCAGTTGTATTTACCTAAATCCTCAGTGGAGGTTCCCTGTGTGGGAAGTCCTGTGTGGACGAGTTAGTGGAAATCTACCTGTCTGAAGGTGAGGACGTAGAGCTGGGTGCTCGAACCTCGAAACATATTTTTGTATTTGCGTTTGATCCACTATCTCTAACTCTCTCTCTTACATTGTGCATTGCATCATATCATTCATATCTTATATGCTTGTGTTTGTTTGTGTGCCTCACTTGTGTTCAACCAAGAGAGCTTTATATAGCACCTCAACTCTTATTTAGAAGAATTTAGAGGACATAGTTCAGAGCCCTTCACCGGAAATTCGGCTACACTCTTTGGTTACACTAAGGGTGTTGCATTTAGTTTTTAAATTCTGCATTATTTGTCATTAGATTAGCCTTACACCTATTCACCCCCTTCTAGGTGTACTTTCAATTGGTATCAGAGCCTACGCTCTTGATATTAGGTTTAACTAACTAGGAGTGAGATCTTGGTTTGCTAATCTACATTTGCATTTGCACTCATATAGTTTGCACTCATGGATAACCCTCCCATGTTTGATGTCTCTAAAATTGATATATGGAAGGTTATGATGAGTTGGCATTCAAAAGCCATAGGTTGAAAAGTTTACCTGCCATTACCAAGGAATCTTACCTTAGTAATAGCATGCATTTAGAGGCCAATGCACACGCCCTAGAGGCACTTAGAAAATCACTTAGCAAAGAATATTTAAATAAGGTTTCTCACTATGATTCCGCCTTTGCAGTGTGGAACATATTGACATCTCCTGAGGTACAAACGCAAATCAATGAGGAGGAGAAATCTAGAGGAAAAGAGTCTGACCAACGTTGTTTCATGGTTCAAGAGAATGACTCCCTTGAGGTAAACTCAGAAACTCAACTAAATGGTAGTGATAGTTCTTCTTGTGATGAATATGTTGATGCCGATGCATTAAATGAAGAACTTTCTATTGTATGTGAAAAATTGCTTGAAAAATATAAAGTTTTGAAAAAGATAAGCTTTGAATTAAATAAAGAATATAAGGATTTGGTTTCAAAACTTGATTTGGTTTTACAAGAGAAGAAAGAGATTTCAAGTGAACATGACTCACTCAAATCCCAACTTAACCTTGCACTAAAAGAAAATGAAAATTTGAAAAACAAAAATGATTGTGATATTGTTTTGAAGAAAAATAAAGATTTATCTTCAAAACTTGACTTTGTTATAAAAGAAAATGAATCTTTGAAAAACAAAATTATTTTTATTTCAAAAGAATTGGATTTGATTTCTAAGAAAAATATTTTTTTGAAAAATGATATTGTTACACATATTTGCCATGCTTCACCACCTAGTGTACCTATTGCATGCACCACCTCTTCTTCCATGATTGAAAATGATATATCCATTTTAAAGAAGAGTGTTGATTGTTTGGGTCCACTTTGAGCCAATGTGCCATGAACCACACACGGTTGGAATCTATGTTTAAAGAAACAAGTTCCAAATATGCATGCACACATACCACGGCATACACATGCTTTCCACGTTCATACACATAACACTATGTATGCTCATGTGTATACTTGTACACATTGTGGACGTAAGGGCCACTTTGCAAAATTTTGCTTTGATAGAATTAATGATTCAAATTTATAAATAGATTTGTTTGGGTTAGGAAATGAGCTAGCCCCCATGAACCCAAAAGAGTATGGGATCCAAAATTCACTCCAATTTTATTTGATGTAGGTGTGGGCTCTCACATGACGTGAGAGTTGTTGGTGCTTTGAGGTGGATGCGTTCTGAGCTTATTGGTGACTATTTTGGATGCATCACTTTCAAGGGGAGTTTGGTGGGAGGACCACCTTAGTTTGGAGACCTAGAGATTTGCCCTCATGGTTTGGTAACGATCTCTAACTCCCATTTAGTTTACATGCTTTCTTTTATTGATTTTTAGCATGTCTTGCTTTAATGCTTATTATGTTAAATGCCATATCAATTAGACTTGAAATATATATAATTAGTATTTGAGATACACCCATGTTTAGATGAACTTATATTTTTGAGTTCTCACTTTAGTTTAACTATTGTGTATATCATAGATCTAAGACATGTGCATTTACTTAATGATCATATTAGTTTATGTTTTGTTTTCATGCTTCATGATTTGATTACGTGTTTAAATATAATTTTTCATTAAAACTTGTGCATATGCTTGTACAACTAATGAGCCACAAATTGATTATTATATGTTTGTGCTTGATTGCTCATTTGTACCTATTAGATATACTAGTATAGCCTAGTTTTGATGATTCATACATTTTAACTTGTATTCTCTATTTTGTACATGTTTTCATTAATATGTGTTTAACTTCATGTATATGTTAATTTTGTCAAAACTATTGAATATACATGTATAACCTTGAGTCATTTGCCTTTCATGCAAAATCTCTTTATGGACTTAATTGTATTTGGATATGTATGTATACCTTTAGTTTTGACAAAACATACATATGCCTTGGAGTGAGTATTGTTTGATGAAAATTAAATTTTTTTAAGGAACTTCATATGAGCTTCATTGCTTATGTTCATGATTATGCTTTTCACATGACTCTTGTACACTCACTTTAATTATGTTTACACATTACATTGGTTTATAAGTACTTTGTTGAGCTTTCTATGTCTTGAGTGTCAGTTTTGTGTTGAATGCATGCTTCATGAATTATATGACTTGGTTTCATGTTTTGAAGAATCTATCACTAGTTATTTCAAACTATTTTAAACTAGTTCGTATTCTTCATTTTGGAAGAGTTTTCAATTATGCTAAAATTATTTTCAAACTTATTTTGAAAACCCCTTCCATCGAAGGTTGGATGGCGACCATACCTTTTATGCTCAAATTGAAAATCATTTTAACTTGTGCATGAATAGGGTGGTCTTTATGAGTTATACACTTGATCCTCATTATGTTTTCAATTGGTATCTATTTTGTATACTCATATTTGTTTCTATATATGTATGCTTCAACTTCAAATAGTATCAATTTTGATTGGTATTTAACTTTTCATACATATATATGTGTGTTTTGATTGTGCTAACTATATCTCTATATCATTAAGTACAAATCTTGCCATGCTAAGGTTGATTTAGTCCTTAATGACAATTATTTTTCAATTGGTATCTTATACAAGCTCATGCATCATTTTCATTAGTATTTCATAAAGGGGAGAAATTTCATGTTTTACATTTCAATCGGTTTTATTTACAATTGGTATCTTACTCCCACTCTTTATGTTAAAAAATGATATTTGTAAATTGATATCTTAGTTTTTCAATTGGTTTCCTACGCTCCTAACGAAAAATATTTTCAATTGGTATATGTTTCATTTTCAATATTGGTATCAAAAGTGTAAAATATTTTCAATTGGTTCTAATTTTTATAATTGGTATCAAGATTTCCTATATATTTATATCTTTCTGTTGGTATCAAAATTTTGTTAGTTTCTTCAAAATGTTTTGTTTATTTTCTATTGGTATCATAAATTGGTATCATGATATTTTGATGTATACCTTCATACTAAATTGATATATTTTCAATGGGTATCATAATGTTTTGATTTGTATTGCTTATATGCAAGGGAAGCTTAACATCTTCTCTATATATAGATTCATGTTGAGTGTATGTTATACTAAAGTGATTGACCTTTCTTTGGTATGTAGTACACGTGTGTAGTAGGAGCTTCACATCTCCTTTTATACATTGCATATTATGCTTTATATGGTTAGGGTTTAGTCATCTCTTTTCATATAAATGCATGTATGCTGGGGGAGTTAACTTCACGTCTCTCCTCTTCATGAATGTATATAACACATATACCTTTATTGTTTGTTTTATGCAAAAAGGGAGAAAAATATTCATAATGCCCTTTATTATTTGTACCACTTTGTTGATGAATTGACAAAAAGGGGAGAGATATTTTGGAGTTTTATATATGCATGTTTACTTCATGTTTATATATGCATGTTTGTTTAATTTGTTATCTTTTACCATTGGTATCAAGAGCATCTTTTGTTGGTATCAAGAGCAGCATTTTTTAAGAACATTTTTATTTTAAAATTGGTATCAAGACCATATTTACTTCATTGGTATCAAAGATTATGTTTATTATGCATGTTTATGCATATCTATATTGAGCATTCATTGCATATCTTTATTGTTTATTGCTATGCATAAGTTAAGGGGGAGCTTCTATGAAGCTTAACTTTAATCTATACATATATAACTCCATGAGTTTTGTCATCATCAAAAAGGGGGAGATTGTTGGCCCAGAGGCCCTTCACTCTAGTTTTGATGATGATTAACCCATGTAATTATAGTTTACTAATAATCTTGTGATATTTAGTTTCAGATATTTGATCAAGATATTAGTAGGTGATTAGCTTCAACAAAGGTGTTTTGGAGCTTTCACATGTTGATTCAAGAGCTCGAGCGTCAAGATCGCATCTAGCACTCGGTTGGAGTCAAGCTTGTTGGATCGGTTTTGGATTGAGTCAACTTAGAGAAGGAGTTCTACAAGAAAACCTCAGTTTGTTTAGTTTAAAATTATGTTTAGATCTTGTGTAAAGATTAGATAGTGTTGATATGCTCAAATACACACACAAGTTTCATGTTTGTTTTTCGGTTTAACCGATCTTGGTTTTCATGTCAAAATATAGATATAATATCTTTCATGTATATTGGATTCTATCCATATACTATACGCTTCAAAGTTATTTCAATATCATGTTTTTATATTTGCATGAGTTTTGGAGAAAATAGTTTTTCATTTCAAAATCCTAGTTTTTGGAAAATACGGTTTTTGGTTTAAGGAAAATTTTCAAGAATACAAAAATGGTGAATTTTACTCACACATATTTGTATTTCAAAGATCTTATAAGAGCATATTTTTGTGGAATTTATGTGTATTTTTATGGGATTTAATCAAAGGCAAAAAGATAAGTTTTTAAATCCTGAAAATGACCTCTGCCAGGCTCTGGCCGGTCGACCGAACCAGAAGTCGGTCGACCGGTACGGTCGACTGATGTGCACAAAAACGTGCACATG
Source organism: Agave tequilana (assembly GCA_038442645.1). Taxonomy (NCBI): domain Eukaryota; kingdom Viridiplantae; phylum Streptophyta; class Magnoliopsida; order Asparagales; family Asparagaceae; genus Agave; species Agave tequilana. The sequence continues at coordinate 48,622 of JAVJIF010021102.1, forward strand.
GCCAGCCTATTCGGCCGGTCGACCGGGCGGTCGACCGACGAGAAGCACCCCACTCTCGGGTGGGGGCCGGTTGACCGGGCGGTCAACCTAGGCTATGGACCGGTCGACCGGACGGTCGACCGGAGGCACAACGGTCAGAAGTATGACCGTTAGCCGGTCGATCGGAAGGGCAAAAATGCCCTTTCTTGCTGCCAACGGGCAGAATTTTTGTGGGGTTATAAATACCCACTTCTTTAGGCTGTTTTAGTTAACAATTTCAAAAGCAAAATTCTTCATCTTCTTAAGTGTTTTAGCTACTAGTTTTAAAGAGTTTTTGGGTTTAAAAGATCAATCTTTATTTGTTTTATAGAGTTGAAAAAATTAAAGAAAAAAGAAGTCTTTGGGATTTATTTTTGTTCTTCATTTCCATTATACCCTAGAAGTTTTTGTGATTTTGATTTTCAAACTCTTTATTTTCTCACACTTGAGCTTATCATATCTATCCTATCTATATGATCTCTATTTTGTGGGTAAATTGGTTTGTGTTTGAGAGAGACCACCAAGTGTTGTAACCCTCCTTACTTTGTGACATCCCTCTGGTGAAAGGTGATTGTGTTGTTATCCCTCTTGTATAGAGGTGACTTGTGGAGGTTGTGTTGTATCCCTCTAAGTGTAGAGGTGATTATTGGAGTGTTGGCTAAGTGCCTTATCTCTCAAGTGTGAGGTAATTGTAGTTGTGTGGCTTTGAGCCTAATCGTCTAGTAAGAGGTTGATCTTGTTTGACTAAGTGCCAATCCCTATAAGTGTAGAGGTGATTTGTGTTGTGCCTTGCCTCTAGTGAGAGGTTATATTTGTTGGAAAGAGGAGTTGTGTACTCCCAGTTGTATTTACCCAAATCCTCAGTGGAGGTTCCCTGTGTAGACGAGTTAGTGAAAATCCTTCTGTGTGAAGGCGGGGACGTAGAGCTGAGTTCTAGAACCTCAAAACATATCTTTGTGTTTGCGTTTAATCTACTATCTCTATTTCTCTCTCTTACATTGTGCATTGCATCATATCATTCATATCTTATATGCTTGTGTTTGTTTATGTGCCTCACTTGTATTCAACCAAGAGAGCTTCATATAGCACGTCAACTCTTATTTAGAGGAATTTAGAGGAGATAGTCTAGAGCCCTTCACCAGAAATTCGGCTACACTCTTTGGTTACACTAAGTGTATTGCATTTAGTTTTTAAATTCTGCATTATTTGTTATTAGATTAGCCTTACACCTATTCACCCCCCTCTAGTGTATTTCAATTCTGCCTTTGCAGTGTGGAACACCTTGACCTCCCCAAAGCTTCAAACGCCAAATATTATGGAGAAGGAATCTAGTGAGAATAAATCCGAACAACATTGCTACATGGTCCAAGGGAATGACTCCCTTAAGATAAATTCGAAAACTCAACTAGATGATAGTGCTAGTTCTTCCGGCGATGATTATTTTGATGTCGATGCTTTAAATGAAGAACTATCTATTATTTGTGAAAACTTTTTACAAAATACCAACTCTTGAAAAAGAAAAGCCTTAAACTAAAAGAAGAGAATAAGGGTTTGTTTTCTAAACTTGATGTTGCTTTGCAAGAGAGAGATGAGATTTCAAATGAAAAAGACTCTTTAAAATCTCAACTTGAACTTGCTCTTAATGAAAATAAAATTTGAAAAGTAAAAATAATTGTGATGAAGTTTTGAAGAAAAATGAAGTTCTCTCTTCAAAACTTGTTTTTGTTTTAAAAGAAAATGATTCTTTGAAAAACAAAATTATTTCTATTTCAAAGGAATTAGATTTAATTTCTAATGAAAATAAATCTTTGAAAAATGATTTGTCTTCACATATTTGCCATGCTAGTGTAGCCACACCATCTAGTGTACCTATTGCATGCACCTCTTCTACTATTATTGAAAATGATATAAATATCTTAAAGAAGAGTGTTGATTGTTTGGACTCCACTTTGAGCCAATGTGCCATGAACCACACATGGTTGGAATCCATGTTTTGTAAGAAATATGCTCCTCACATGCATGCACACCATGCACAGCATACACATGCTCATTGTGCTCACACACACATAATTCAAAGTATGCTCATGTGTATACTTGTACACATTGTGGACATAAGGGCTATCTTGCAAAGTTTTATTATGATAGAATACATAATACAAATTTTGCAAACAGATTTGTTTGGGTTAGGAAAGGTGCTAACCCCCATGAACCCAATAGAGTATGGGTACCAAAATCAACTCCTATTTTATTTAATGCAGGTGTGGGCTCTCACATGACGTGAGGGGTATTGGTGCCTTGAGGTGAAAGCGTTCCGAGCTAAATGGTGACATTTTTGGATGCATCACTTTTAAGGAGAGTTTGATGGGAGGACCACCATGGTTTGGAGACCTAGAGATAAGCCCTATTAGTTTTGGTAACTATCTCTTACTCCCATTTAGTTTACATGTTTTCATATTATTAATTTTAGCATGTATTGATTTTCATGTTTTTCATGTTCATTATAGTTAAATGCAATATTAATTAGACTTGAAATTTACATGATTAGTATTTGAGATACACCTATGTTTATATGGACTATTACTTTTATGTTCTTACTTTAGTTTAACTAGTGTGTATATCCTTATTCTATGACATGTGCATTTATATAATGATCATATTGGTTTATATTTCGTTTTATACTTCATGTTTTGATTACATGTTTAAATGTAACCTTCATTAAAACTTGTGTATATACAACTAGTGAGCCACAAATTGATTATTATATGTTTGTGCTTAATTGCTTATTTGTACCCATTAGATGTACTAGTATAGCCTAGTTTTGATGATTCTCGCATTTTGACTTGTATTCTCCATTTTGTCAATATTTTTCATAGATATATGTTTAGCTTCATGTATATGTCAATTTTGTCAAAACTTTAAGTATATATGTATACTCTTGAGTCATTTGCGTTTCATGCAAATTTTTTTTAGTGGACTCATTTATGTTTAGGATATGTATGTATACTTCTAGTTTTGACAAAACATACATATGCCTTGAAGTTGAAATTATTTTGATGAAAATTAAATTTTCTTGTTTTTCATGATTACAAAGGAATGTCATATTGAGATTTATTACCTATTCCCATGATTATGCTTTTCACATCATTCTTGTACACTCACATTACTTGTTCTCATGACTTTGTTTTCATGAGCATATATGTGCTTATAGACCTTGAGCGTCGATGATCGTGTGACTTACATGTTTTTCATGGAAAGTATTCATGTTTTATTTCTTACTTGAAGGATTTCGTACTAGTTTTCAAAATTATCATAAAACTAGTTGTGTATTCCTTCATTCTGGAAGAGTTTTCAAACTTGCTAAAATTATTTTCAAACTTATTTTTGAAAACCCCTTCCATCGAAGGGCGGACGGATGGGCGACCATGCTTTGTGAGCCAAATTAAAAATCTTTTTAACATGTGCATGAAAGGGAGGTATTTATGAGTTATACAGTTGCTCCTCATTGTGTTTTCAATTGGTATCTCAATTGATATTTTTATATTTGTATACTCATATGTGTTTTTCTATATATGTATGCTTCAACTTTCAATTGGTATCAATTTCGATTGATATTTACATTTTCATACATATATATGTGATTTGATTGTGCTTATTATATCTTTACATCTTAAAGCACAAATTATGTTTATGCTAAGCTTGATTTAGTCCTCAATGATAATTATTTTTCAATTGGTATCTCATACAAGCTTATGCATGATTTTTATTGGTATTTCATAAAGGGAGAGAAAATTCATGTTTTATCTTTCAAATTGGTATCTTTCAATAGATTTCATTTTCAATTGATATCTTACTTCCATTCTTTATGATGAAAAATACTTAGTTTTGGCATATGCTAACATTTTCAATATTGGTATCATATTTCATTTTACATTGGTATCTATATTGATATGAGTTATGCTTACCTAAATCAATTTGGTTTTTTTTTTTTTTACTTTCAATTAATATAAAAAACTTACAAGACATTTTTTTTGGTATCAAGTATCTTTGAAATTGATTGTTACTTTCAATGGTATCAAGATTTCTTATATATATATATCTTTCAATTGGTATCAAAAACATATAATGTGTCATTTTCTATTGGTATCAAACTTTATAAGACTTTTTAAATTGGTATCAAGATATTTTTCACATTGGTATCTTTTAGTATCTTAAAATTTTTGTTTATTTTCAATTGGTATCTTCAAGATATTTGTTTATTTTCAATTGATATCATAAATTAGTATCATGATGTTTTGATGTATAGCTTTATCCTAAATTGATATATTTTTTCAATTGGTATCATAATGTTTTGATTTATATTGCTTATATGCAAGGGAAACTTAACATCTTCTCTATATATAAATTCATGTTGAGTGTATATCATACTGAAGTGATTGACCTTTCTTCGGTATGTAGTACACGTGTATAGTAGGAGCTTCACATCTCCTTTTATACATTGCATATTATGCTTTATGTGGTTAGGGTTTAGTTATCTCTGTTCATATAAATGCATGCATGCAGGGGGAGTTAAATTCACGTCTCTTCTCTTCATGAGTATATATCGCATATATATATTTATTGTTTGATTTGTTTTCACCCCTTTGTTGATGATTGACAAAAAGTGAGAGAGAAATTCGGCTTTTGAGTTTATATGCATGTTTAGACATTTGGAGAATGATTTTGAGTTTATATGCATATTTATTTTTACAATTGGTATATGCATATATGTTTTTGTTTATGCAAAAGGGGAAGCATCCTTCACTTATGCATGTTTATTTTGAGCATTCATTACATATCTTTATGTTTATTGCTATGCATGAGTTAAGGGGGAGCTTATATGAAGCATAACTTTAATCCATGCATATATAACTCCATGAGTTTTGTCATCATCAAAAAGGGGGAGATTGTTGGCCCAGAGGCCCTTCACTCTACTTTTGATGATGATTAACTCATGTAGTTATAGTTTACTAATAATCTTGTGATATTTAGTCTCAGATATTTGATCAAGATATTAGAGGTGATTAGCTTCAACAAAGGTGTTTTGGAGCTTTCACATGTAGATTCAAGAGCTCGAGCATTAAGATCGCATCTAGTACTCGGTTGGAGTCAAGTTCGTTGGATCGTGTTTGGATCGAGTCTCTTGGAGAAGGAGTTCTACAAGAAGACCTCGGTATTGCGTTTAGTTTAGCATGTTTAGATCTTGTGTAAAGATTAGATAGTGTTGATATGCTCAAGTTCACATACAAACACAAGTTTAAAGTTTATTTGGTTTTGGTTTTTCGGTTTAACCGATATTGGATTTCATGTCAAAAATATAGATATAAATCTTTATATGTATATTGGATTCTATCCATATACAATATGCTTCAAAGTTATTTCAATATCTGTTTTTGTATTTACATGTGTTTTGGAAAAATCGGATTTCTATTTCAAAATTTGATTTTTGAAAAATACCGATTTTGGTTTAGAGCCTAATTTCCATATCACAAAATGGCTCAAATAGTTTGTAATATGTGTTAATTTTTAGTCACACATATTTGTATTTCAAAAATAATAAAAGAACTTATTTTTGTGAAATTTATGTAATGTTATGGGATTTAATTGGTAATAAAAAGACAAGTTTTTCAATCCTTAAATCCCCGGCCAGTTTGCTCTGGCGGTCAACCGGACGGTCGACCGGACCAAGAGCCGGTCAACTGGAACGGCCAACCGATGTGCACGGGACGTGCACAAAGGCCTGCCCACTTGGCCGGTCAACCTCGCGGTCGACCGACTGAGAGCACCCCACTCTTGGGTGGGGGCGGGTCGACCGTTGGCTAGGCACGGTCGATCGGGCGGTCGACCGCAGGCACAACGGTCAGAAAATTGATCGTTGGCCGGTCGACAGGCCTGTCGACCGGAAGGGCAAAATTGCCCTTTCCTGATGCCAACAGGCAAATTTGTTTGTGGGATATAAATACCCACTTCTTTGGGTTGTTTTAGACAACAATTTCAAGAGCAAATTTCTCATTCTTTCTAGTGTTTAAACACAAGTTTTTTAAAAGAGTTTTAGAGCAAAAAGAATTTATCTTTATTTGTTTTAAAGGGTTGGAAAAATCAAGGAAAAAGAAAGTCTTTGGAAGTTGTTTTGATCTTCATTTATATTTCAATCTAGAGTTTTTTTCCAAGAGTTTTCCTTTGTGATTTTGATTTCCAAACTTTTTGTTTTTCTCACACTTGAGCTATCTATCTATCCTATCTATTAGGATATATTTTGTGGGAAATTGGTTTGTGGTTGTTGATACCACCAAGAGTTGTAAACCTTCCATACTTTCTAGTGAGAGGTGATTGTGGAGGTTGTGTAGTTATCCCTCTTAGTGAAGAGGTGATTGTTGGAGTTGTAGCTTTGAGCTTTATCCCTCTTGTGTGAGGTTGATCTTGTTTGGCTAAGTACCCATCCCTCTAAATGTAGAGGTGATTTGTATTGTGCCTTACCTCTTGTGTAGAGGTTGTAATATTAGAGAGAGGAGTTGTGTACTCCTGGTTTGTATTACCTAAATCCTCAGTGGAGGTTCCCTGTGTGGTAAGTCCTGTGTGGACGCTATAGTGGAAATCCTTCTGTGTGAAAGTGGGGACATCGAACAATGGCTCGAACCTCGAAATATATCTTGGTGTTTGCGTTTGATCCACAATCTCTAAACTCTCTCTTTTATATTGTGCCTTGCATTATTTCATATTGTTCATATCATACTTATATGCTTGGTATTGCTTATGTGTGCTCATACTTGTGTCCAACCAAGAGAGCTTCAAATAGCACCTCAACTCTTATTTAGAGAAATTTAGAGGAGATAGTTCAGGGCCTTTACCGGGAATTCGGCTACACTCTTTGGTTACACTAAGTGTGTTGCAATTTGTTTTAATTTCGCATTATTTGTCATTAGATTAGCCTTACACCTATTCACCCCCCTCTAGGTGTACTTTCAGAAAGATATCTCTTCAGCTTGGCATGTGCACTCTTAGCACGGTTTGATGTGGTATTCCCAAGATGCATTACTGTATCGGTCCAAGATGCGACATAATGTTCTTTATAATTTTCTATCCAGGTAGTCTTCACATATGCAAGCACTTGAGGGAAATCGCGAAAATCATCATTTAGCTGACTAAATAATCGATCAAAGTCCTCCTCACTTTCAGCCATCACCAACATATTCCACAATGCAATGAATAGGTCAAACCTCTTTTTTGTATCAAAAAATTTCTTGTATTGAGCAAGAATATTTTTCTTTATATGCCATCTATATAAGAAATAACGAGAGGGAGGGAATATTTACTCTATGGCATTCATGCATGCTATATCTCTTCAGTGATAATAACAAAGGGCATGTGCTAGCCATCATCAACGACCTCAAACTATCCAAGCATCAACTGAAGTTATCTTCCGGTTCGGCTTCCAAATATGCAAACGCAACTGAAAAAGTCATTTCAGTGCTTGTAACCCCAACGATCTCCATCAAAAGTAACTGATACCTGTTAATCTTTTATGTGCAATTCATTATAAAAACATAGGGAAACACATGCAACAAATCAATGCTTATCGGGTGAGTCCAAAGGATATCTTTAACAGTGTCTGTATTGGGATAACTTCTATGAATCTCAATATATATTTGTTCAGAAAGATTCTTAAATAGTTACTAACCTTCCAATATATTCCGCAATTCTATGCTTCTTTCTTGTATTGTAAACTGTTCTTAATATGCTCACATTGAGATTGTTTCTTTATTTCAGTGTATGCACAATATCTTTTAGTCGAACAAGAGTCTTCGACATATCTAACACCAATTTCTCCTCTTCTTTTGACAATCTAGTGGCAAAGGAATGTTCTTCAAAATTTTCTTGCCGCCGAATGGTTATGGAAACCACATGCAAATAAAAGCACCCAACCTTCATTGTGGACAACTCCTTGCCTTTAGTAGGAATGGGCAACCACATTTTTTGCTACCGGTGCTTCTCGATGACTTGCTGCTCTGATTTTTCTTTGCATTTCTATTTCTGTATGTTCCCTCTCTACCATAACTTAGAAGTACCCTTTCATTTCCACTTCTTCCATGCCTATTTAGATCAGATCTCTTGATAACATCAACAAAACCTTGTAATTTTCTTACTTCTCAAGCCCATGTTATCAACGCCTCTCGACTTTGAAATATCTCATCGTGGTGAATTCTGCGCTGTAGTCAATCATAAGCTCTGTCGGATGTTGCTACATTGAGTAGAAGACTGCGTCTACAAAGTCCATCCAAAAATACACTAGGTCAAATCTCCCAGAAAGCATTTGTTCAACCAAAAAGTATCGAATGAAACATACTGTTCAGCCGAGATGTAATGGAGTAATATGTAAATGTTCGGCAAAATATTGCCAAATGCTTTAGTTATGTTTGGCAAAACTCAGCCGAACAAACATATAATGTTTGGCCAAATTAAGCCTAACATAACCACTATATTCGGCAAAACTCAACTGAACTTTATAAGTTTGTTCGGCTGAGTTTTGCCAAACAAAGATATAATGTTCGACCAACAAAGGCCGAACACGACGCGAACCCAACATAAAAAAAGCACTATAAAACTTAGATTTAAACGGAAAACTTTTCGCTGTTGAGATGATCTAGAGTGATTAGTTATTTATCTGTAGTTGTTAATGAGGGAATGTGGGTGGTTTTTTAAGATTTGGATGATTCAAAAATTCTAGGATTTATGAAATTGAGGAAGAATGATTTGGGAATTGAGGAAGAAGTAGAAGAAGGGGTTGGGGGTGCCTTCATCAAAAGAAGAGGCCCTTCATCATTAGGATGGTTTTTTAATGTAATTATCAAATAATTAAAGGTCAAATGAGTCTTTTTATCGAAGGGTATATAAGTAATATCACTTAACTTGAAAATTTTTTTTTTTTTTGGGGGGGGGGGGGGGTCGCTTTCTCATTTTTGGGAGTGGCAATAACCGCTTCCCAACATAGGAATAAAATCATGGTTTTATGCGAAGATATACATGTATTGTGATACATAATTGTCATTGGAAATCATCTCACGTCAAAATGAACTAGAGATTTTAAGTAACCGGGGGTTATAACTGAAGGGCATAATTGCAATGAGATACACGAGTTATTTCTTAAGTCCTATGTGGGTGCAAAGCTCTAATGTTAGTTTTGATGGACAGTAAAGCGCCATCTCCTCAATCTAACTCTAATTATAGTATTGCAATCTAAATGTGTAAGGATTTTGTATTTTAATTTATGTATCATGTTATATCAATATATTTTACTTTTCAATATATTTTATAAATATATATAAAGTGTCAAACAAGTTTTATGAACCAATTATGCATTCTTTTCTACTAACTAATTATGTATAATGAGCTAGAAAGGTTAAATATTGAGGGTGGGATGAATATAAAGACTGTATTTATCAATTTTAACCATGGATACATATACGATTACAAATATGATATAGTATAGAAAACTCATCTCTTCACTTGCAACCAATGCAAAAATGGAGGTGGATGGGCGCGGATATATTTGCACCGGTTTGCACCCTTCTCAACAAACAGAATCGCTATTTATATCTCCCAATGCTGCTAGATAATGCATTTATGTATGCCTTACGAACTAATAAAAGATAATGTATAAATTAGTTTGCATAATTAATTGTGTATAGTTTTCTTCATATAATAACATCTGGCTATGTTTGGTTGGACATTATCTATGTTCTTTTTACATTAAACCCTCCTGGGTGTTGCGCAAAACCCTCCCACACTGCCAAACGGTGCAGATTGCCCTTGGGGGCTGATGGTGTCAATTTTGTAATTAAAATATGCACGTGCATACCACCTAAAACTAATGAATCAAATAAACTCTGTTTTTAGTTACCCTAATTAATTAACCAATTGATTAATTAATTAAAAATCAATTAAGGGAGGTGGGGCCCGTTCCCCCTCCCTTTCTTCCTCCTCCTGGCCGATCTGTGGCGACGAGAAGGGAGGAGGGCAGGGAGGGGAGGCGATTTCGCCCCTTCTCTCTCCTCCCCATCGCCCTTTATTTGTTATTTGTTTTTTCATGTTTAATTAATTATAATATTTAAGAAAAACATAGTTTAATTGATAATTAGGGTTTTATGTGCTATACGCGTGCTGTTATTAATGGTAAAATTGACACCATTAGCCCTCAGGGGGGCAATCTATAGCTTTTGGTAGTGTACACCCCTCAAAATACAATGGGGTTTCGAGCAATATACCTTAATAATAATTGACATCTTTTCATTACTCAAATGGCAATGACTTTTTATTTGAATTATATAGCAAAGAAAAGTACATTACAAAAAAGAGCAAATTGCTTAGATCTATATCTTTAGATATAAAAATTCCCGATCTGACCATTTTATCATGATCTAAACACTTTAAAACCCTCACACACCAATTTTATTAGATTTCAAATATTCTACACCGTTAAACTAATCAACTCACTATTTCGGTTATTCATTTTGCGCCTACTTGATGAATGAAGAAAAATATTCAAAATGCATGATTTTTAATTTTTATTTACTTGAAATAATGTAGATCAACTTTAACGGAGTGGATCTTGTATCCGAAAGTCATAGGGTTGGATTTGACTAGAAGGATTCAACTTGGAATCCTTTCAGAATGACACAACTTTCTCTCTATATATATATAGATAGACTTGTATCCTTCCAAAATGATTTGAGCCCAATCATTCCAACTCAAATACAATCCTCCAACATTCGAATATAAGATCCACTCCATTGAAATTGATTTATATTATTTCAAGTATCTATAAATCAAAAATCAAGTTATTTTGAATACTTTTTGCCCATCATCAAGCAGCGCAAAATGGACGACTGAAAGTAGTGAGTTGGTTAGATCATGTATTTAGACATACAAGTTCTCAATCCGGCCATTTGATTATGATCTAAACATTTAAAAACGCCTACAAACTAATTCTTTTTTGGTTAGGTTTCAAATGTTCTACACCGTTAAACTAACCAACTCACTATTTAGGCCGTCCGTTTTTCCTTACTTGGTGCATGAGCAAAATGTATTCAAAACACTTAATTTTTGGTTTATAAATACTTGAGATAATATAAATCAACTTTAACGGAGTGGATCTTGTATTCGAATGTCAGATGTTGGTATTTGAATGGGAAGTATTCGGGCTCAAATACTTTTGGAAGGACAAAAGTTGATTTTATTTAGCTCACCAGAATCATGGGAATCAACTGCAAACATGAACTAAGTTGATTTTATTTAGCTTAAATTATATAGAGCTTTCTTGTATTTTTTTCTTCCAAATAAACCTAGAGAATTGTTCTAAAAGAAACCCAAAGAATTGAGAACAGTATTTGAATTATTAAGTCTTTTTACCAAGAAAGTTATAGCTAGCAATAGAGAGGAATTGCTTTTGAAAAAAAAAAACATAACTAAAAAAGTATCAAAATCTTTTTTCTGAAATTAGAGAGTACAACTCACATGTACATGTTGATCAATTTCCCATCACCCCAGAGTTATGAATGAATATGTCAAAACTAGAAGGTGTAAATAAATTTTCTCCATTTGTTAATAGAGAGTCTAAAATTTAAGGAAATGCCATAACCCCTCTGCTTTCTCCTCAACTTCCACCATTTCCTTCTCCACTGCAAGTCATTAGCCATGGCAACAAATCAAGAATGCGTTGGCCTCAGTGTATTTAGAGTCATGATACTCAATTTCTATACAAAGTTGGCATGCATACTCTCTTGATCTCTCTTTCGATCTCCCCATATTGATGTCTTCATGATAAGTCTCTTTTTTACACGTGATGCCCGATGATTTAGCCAGGACCTGTGCAAAAAGCCAGGCAGAGGGACATCCACCAGCCCTGACGGCAAGAAGTGGCATGTCGATCTCTTCATAGAGAACAATAAGCTGTACATGGGAGGAGAAGGCTGGCATGAACTGGTGCAAGAGATATGTTGATGGGGACATCCAGTCACAATCTCGGCACATATATCACTGTTGGAGGAGACGAGTTGCTTCGATTGTGTTTGAGCAGTTCAAATAGTCTTTATGTATTTTCTTATATTGTTTTTTGATTTTTTTAGTTTTTTATTAATTTAGCACCACATCGGTTATATTTAGAGAGTTGACTTTTGTAAAGTTAATAAATAGGCCTCTTGACTTCTAATAATGGTATTGAATGATTGGATACAAATTTTTTAGTTAAATCTCTTGAGCTCTGGTTCTTGAGATTGGTGTAAGGAGTGTGAAACTTATGGTGTAAGGGGTGTGAAGCCCAAATTTATCCAGTTCTTTTTTTTTCTCAAACCCTAATTTTGCTTTCCTATTTATTTTCCAAAACTCTAGTTTTCTCTTTCTCATCTAAATTGAAGATGATTGTGATCCACCTATTTTATATCGATTTTGGTATCAGAGCTTTGGTTCCAATCACTTCAGAAATTTTCATCCCTCTTTTCCCCAAACCCTACCTCTTTCTTTTTTTAAACCCTAATCGTAGTCTCCCCAAACCCTAGATATGTTCTTAAAAAAAAAAAATTCAAAAAATTCAAAAAGAAATAAAAATGAAAAGAATTAAAAAACAAAATTGTGCATCTCCCTCCTCTCTCTCACCTAACCCCCAAAAGGGAACCCAAACGCAACTTCCTCCTCCGCCACATCTCGTCGTTTTCGCAGTCCCGCTCCCATTAACCCTCGTCGCCTTCCATCGACGCGCTGATAGAAGCATACCACCACAACAGCCACCAGACCTCATCGTCGTCGTCGCCGCCCCTCTCTCTGCTATTGATCTTGCCGATGACGCTACCAACGGCTCGTCACCTCAACCTCGTCCTCGTCGCCGCCTACCAATCGCTACAGACATTGTCAGCGGTCCCTTTTTCTGTGCCTCCTTGTCTGTGCTACCATGTGGACATGACACCGCCGCTTCCTCCTTCCTCCTCCTTCTTCAGCCTTCGCCGCTGACGTCAATCCATGACCTCGGCAATGTCATCAGATCGACGTTGATCTCTTGCCGACCTCCTCCGCCGACAACCACGAAGATGTGTCTTCCCGTCGCCACCTCACCCTCCGACTTCGGCGACCTTACAGATCACGCCGCTAGACCTCGCTGCCGTCGCCCCCAGTCACTGACGTCACCAGACTATGCCAGAGCTCCTCGCCGATGATCTGCAGCTGCTGCCGTCTCAGAACTGCAAAGAAGACAGAATAGAAGTTAGTTTGGTTTGGGTTTCACAAACCCGAACCTGATTCAGTTCACTAACCTGAACCCGATACAAGTCAGCCCAACCCATATGCAATCAGGATCTGACCCGATAGTGTTCCAGTTTGACCCGCTTAACACCTGGACTGAGCCATGCCGCGTGGAACTGATGGCTCAATCTCGAGCAGACACAAGCCTCGGCTCAGACTCTAGTCGACCCAAGTTGACTAAGTGAGAAAAGCCCGAGTTGACTCAGTTCTGAATCAATGTTGACTCAGTCCTAACTCAGATTCAGCTCAGCAGATTGATTCGAAAGCTGTTTTAAGTCCGTTTCAAGCCCGATTCGAGCCTTTCTTGAAACATTGGACTCGTGGAGGACAGAGCTACACATCACAACTATTAGCAGGACACTGAGGTCGACGTGATTCTCAGTAGGAATATTTCTGATTTTGACCAGTTATTTTGAGTCTGATAATTCATCTCTAAGTGTTATCAATTTGATTGTTGTCCACCAAATATAAGTGAGATTGTCTGATTCTGCTATTTGTGATATACTAGTTTGATATTGATGACACAACTTGCTTGTGTAGCAAAAATTATATCTTTAATTGATTTACAATTAATTGAACTGAATTAGTCTATGCATACTATTTGTTAAATCCATCTACTGCGTTATTAGTTTTGATCCTTTCTACCCATCGATCGTAACTTGTTGGTGAAGTGTGAGTTTAGTAATATTATTACTGATTTCTGGACAATGGTACACGTTTCACAATAATAGAGAATGATTAGGTAGGAATTGCATCTTAGGCACTTTTATTTGCATTTAGAATCTAGAACTTTATTCAAAATAAAATAAATTATAAAAATACAAAAGACCAAAAAAATAGTTCAACATCTAGTTTAGAATCGTGTCTTCCCTTATCTTTAGGAGATATGATCAATCCCCCTTCACTCTGATGGATCCGATTGAGGAAGCTGGAATTATCACAGAACTCAATATCATGCAGCTAAGCTTAATAACATGATCCAATCCTTCGACACTCCGAACCAAAAAAATGAAAAGTGGCACTCCAGCTAGTGAACAACCTACGACCGCGCCCCCACTAGTGCAGACATATGCCAGGCGTGACCTCTAATCTGCTCTTGATCAAAAAACACCAGTGCCTATACCTCCCCCACCTACCCAACCTCATAGGTCTAGTAACCTTTCAGACCCACCTAGAAATGATGTTAAGGTAAGAACACCGAAATGGATAACATAAACAAAGGTCTTAAAAAGAAAATTTTCAAAATTAGCACAGGTGATAAATGTAATCAGTGCTACGGGTATGGGCATATAGCTGTCGACTATTGCACTCCTATTAAGATTACCCTTATTAACAGAGTTCCCATTGTAGACACTTAGTCTGACAGTGCTATTTCTTCGAAAATCACTCCCATGATTAAGGAGTTTAGAATTGTTATCCCGGCTGCCACTGCTGTCGTCCCTACTGTCGCTGCCATAACTAACTTCCATTCTTTCTTTTTCCTAGTTCTACTGTCGACTCCACCTTCCCCTCCACCACTTATTGTTGCTCCCTCCTTTTTCTCTCCTGTCGTGACCTGCTCTGGTCGTCACCCCTTCCTCTTCTACTGCCGACCCCTAATGTCATTGTCGCTCTGGTTGTTACCCCCTTCCTCCTCTATTGTCAACATTATCCTTTATTATCCACCAATATTCTACTACCTGTCCGAGGTAGAATATTAGTATGGATGTTGTGTTAGGTTTTCTGAAAACTATTAAGAAACACGTTATTGGTTAGTTCTGGGAGCAAGTCTTCCCAACTTGCCACATTACTGAGTGAATCCCACAAAGCATATAGAGATCAAAAGGCAATTTGATCTTAACTTATTCAGTGCTGAAGTTGTCGAAAACACATATGTTAATAGGACAATAGATGAAAGCCCTCATGATGAGATTGCTTATGGTTTAGGGCCTAGACAACTCACATATCTCATTCCTGTAGCTAATCATTGTAAAGTTTCTGACTCTGCATCATCACTTACATCACCTGTTGCATCACACACGCACGAATTATATAAAGAAATCAGTGATAAGATTGCACGAAATAAAGCCAACTATGAGTTACGAGCTAATGTTAGAAACAGATTAAAAACTCTAATGTTGGTGAGGTTGTTAAAAAGTTGTATGCTTATAGTGCTGATCCATTTTAAATTTTGAATAAGTTGAAAGGTGATGTTTATGTTATAAATTTTGGTATCAGTTCTACTCTCAATGTCAAAGACCTAGTGAATTACAAGGGTCTTGATTTTATCTTACTAGTTGATGAGCCTTTTTCTGATCTTATTTTTGAGAGACTTTCTCTTCCTCTACTCCAAGATATTTTACCTAATACAGCAGATAAAGTCGATAAAATTTTGGATGATGAGATTACCACCACCAGTGATTGTGGAACTTGAAGATATATGGTCCGTTGGAAAAGGAAAGCAACGACTGATGATGCATGAATTGACGCATGATCTGGAGCGATACGAGAGCACTTCTACACTACACTCGATAGGGTCGAGCCTTCTTCCACCTTGGGAGGATAATGGGGACATCCAACCATGACCTCAGTACATATATCACTGTTGGAGGAGACAAGTTGCTTCGATTATGTTCTCGTAGTTCAAGTAGTCTTTATATATTTTCTTTTATTGTATTTTGGTTTTTTTTTTTAGTTTCTTTGTATTAATTTTAGTAAACATCGGTTATATTCTGAGAGTTGACTTTTGTAAATCCTATAATAGAACTACTGACTTCTATTATTGGTATTGAATGATTGAACACAAATTTTTCAGTTAAATTTTTTGAGTTTTGAGTCTTGAGATTGGGGTATGAAGCCCGTGGTGTAAGGGGTGTGAAGCCCAAAATTATCATATTTTCTTATTTCTTTTCTTAAACCCTTTTTCCTTTCTATTTCTTTTCTAAAACCCCAGTTCCCTTTTCTATTGATTGGAGGTGATTGCGTTCCATTTCATTTTACATCACTTGCGCTTGCGATCCATTCCGTTTTATATCACTTGTGCCTCAGGTACTTCTTGTTTTTCCGATACATGTTGTCCTGATATTGTATTTTTCTATTTTGATCAATTTTAACTTTTCTAATTTTCAAATCTAAGCATGCAATATCATATAACAAATAAAATTGTAACTAAATAAACAACAATAAAAGAAGCTCCTATATAAGGGAGCAGTCGTGTCACTCACTATCCTAGAAGTCAAATACATGCCCTATCGCTCGGACGTTGAGATAGTACCTCAAATAGCGATAAAAGATCCCTTAGAATAACTAGCACCCGGTATCAGTGTGTGCACGGGCCTCCTACTTAGATGAGAAACGATTACCCAATATAAAACAAAGTTTTAATTAAAAACTAAAGTATGGAATTCTTTGAAAAGAATATAATTTAAAATTAAAAAAATAGAAAGAACTCTTAGCCAGTAGATGATTGCAGTAGATGAGCCCTGAGAGGGAGAATAGAAAGCTTGGGTTGTAAGTTCCAACTTTGGAATGAGGGTGGGTTTCTATTTATAGGTTGAATCGCCCTCTTTTCAGTAGTTAGATCTATAACAATCAAAATAAATACGCATATTGCATGATCTGAACGATTAGAGTTTAAAACCAATGACGGTTGGCAATAAATGAGAATAAGTGAATCAGTTAAAAAAATTAAAATTAAAAGAAATAAATTAATTGCTTGCTTTCACACGCCGCATGTTGATTGCCAAAAAATAAAGAGAATTTAGAAAGGTGTTATCTGAAAGTGGGTGTGCGTCTCTGGCTTCTCATAATTTAACCACAACATCAAAGGCAATACGGGTCGAATCCACAGGGAGGGATGCAATGCAAGCTTTCGGTATCTTTTTAAATACTAAATTAGTTAAGTGGTTCATTTTTTGTTTTGAAAAGAAAAAGTAAGAAATCTATGTTAAGTTAGAAATAAAAGTAAATAGGGGAAGATAGAATTTGATATGAAAAGAAAATGGTTTTAGAAAACCAGGGTTTTGAAATTAAGGTTTCTAAAAGAATTAAAGATAAGAAAAGATCAAAGTTTACTAATCATCTAACATACCACTAACTTATTAACCTTTGAGAGAATATTCCTTCACTTTGAATCAAGAGACCACCTTGGAGTTGCAGAAGGCATCAAGTAAGACATATAAGATAGTAAAAACTCTTACTTGCATAAACATTTAATATTTGACTACCAAGATGAAATCACCTAGAGGGGGGGTGAATAGGTGATAATGCTAATCAATGTACAAATTAAAAAATTGTGATGTAACGATCATCCGAAATAAGACTAGAAGCCGAATACCCCGTGAAGGGCTCTGAACTCCTTCCTCGTGATTCCTCTAGATAAGAGTTTGAGGTGCGCATGCAGTCTTATTGTGTGAGTATTGATCGACAATATAGCAATGAATATGAAGTAAGTGAATATAGCAATGAATATAAAGCAAGTAAACCAATCGCAAACACAGAGAATTTTTCCGAGGTTCGAGCACCCAGCTCTATGTTCCCGCCTTCACCCAGAAGAATTTCCGATCCACTAGAACTTCCACAAAGGATTACAACTACTAGGAAGTACCCAACTCCTCAATCACACTCCTCTAGTCCAGAGGTAGTGGGGCCACAAATACAGTAATCATTGGATGATCAAAAGACCACAAACTCTCTTTTGAAAAACTTTTCCTTACAAAAACCCTAGAGAATAATATATAAGATTGAAGCTCAAGGTTTTGTAAGTGATATAAAAATAGAAGAGAGATTTTAAGAACCAAAAACTTTCAGAAAACTTTTGAAAATAATAGCCCAAAACTTAAACAAAGATCTTTCTCAAGAAAACTCAAAACTTTTGATCTTTGAATTTGTTGTTGTGAAAACCTCTACCCTATGACCCCTTTATATAAGATTTAGGAAGAGTAAACATAGAAAACTTTTACCTAAATAAAGAGAAAGAAATTGACCCTCTAATACAGCTAACCACGTTTTATTTAAACTTAAACACATTCTGAAAACATGTTAAAAATCAACCTCCAGAAAATTAGCCATTACTGCCAATCTGACAGATTGGTCAACTTTGAGCACATTTTTCAGGCTATAAACGTCCGAATTCAGAATTAGGTATATAGGAATAATTTGTATAATTTTAGGTCTTCGTTTTAATGCAACTAAAATCAACTCAATATCATTTTTATTAAAAAGTTATCAATAAAACACTGACAGGTGTCAAAACAGAAACTGTAAGCTATTTTCAGAACAAGAACAGAATTCAACCAAATATTTGACATCTTTAAAATTTGAATATGAAAATGATTATTGAATAAGAAATTTAGATCTAAAAGTTATATTTAAAATGCAAGTTAAATCATTTTATTTAAATATAAGAATAAAAAGTTATGACAAGAAATGTAAAAGGGTGTCAAGCAGATCAGCAGGACTAAAACTGGTTCAAATTCAAAACCCGATATATTACTTGAAATTCAAAACCGATTAAATCAAAAACCAAACGTATTAAATTTATGTGTATGTATTTGAGCTTCAAACGTATATACTATTCTTTAACAAACTAAAAAATATAAAAACTTTATAGGAAGGTGTCTCTGAACCGCGTTGCCGAGCTAGAGCCTTCTCTCCTATGAAAACGTCCTCTTGCGTCATTTGTCTTTTAGCGCCATTATCCTTGCAATATTCTTAATAAGGCCATCATGACTAGTACAAACCTGAAACTCATTCTAAACAACTTATTAGTACCAAATAACTTTTATGTATTTTGTTATCATCAAAACTTAAACAAATAGAGAGTGTAACCTTTTGGGCCAACACAAGGTAATCCAAGTATAGAATAAGAAACATAGCAGAATTTAATATGAAACTATCAAGGCCATCCAAGCATAAAATAAGAAAAAAAATTGACTAACACTTAATCAAAATTTAACATTAAACTATCAAGGTAATCCAATCATAGAATAAAAAATAGCTGACTAGTGTTTATTAAATAATAAATTAATATTATCCTCATATGCCTTCAACAACACTTGCATAATCACAAAGTTTAGATTCAATCGGGTATTCAAGTAAAGAATTAGAAGTAGCGGTGTTTAGATATTAGCAAGTAGTGAAGAAAATTTAGTTATTCATTATTAAAGTAAAGCAAAGTAAAGTACATGAAATAAAAGATCGCATAACTAAAAAGAAAGCAAGAAAATAATAAAAAAGATTGAGAAGAAGAACTGAAAACCTGTAATGAATCTGCCACCTTCAGTTACAAAAGCTCCTTCATTCTTGTAACTCCTTCATTCCTACAAAATAACTAATGATTTAAAATCTAGAAAACTAAAACTGAAATTTGAAAAGAAAAACAACTAAAGAAAAACTCAAATTATTGATCTCTGATTGGAGATGATGAATTATGAGAGATTTCAACTCTTTATATAGGCCTCCAGAGCTAATTACAATAAGATACACATTAGGACTTTTAATTTAATTTCAATTTCATGTGGGAATTCAATTCTGAATTGATCTGCAGCTATCTGATGTGTTGATCACTGAATATGACTCGTCATCAACACATCAGATGACTAAATTGAAAATAGTGATCAACATAAGAATTGTAACCCTTTAAGTCTTCTTTTTGGAGCATATTTAAACTCCGAATTTAATTGGGTTCTTTGGGTTTTTGGGATTTCTTTTTCCTTCTTCTACCTAAATAAGTCTCTGCACACTCATAATAAAGAAGAGGGTTAAATAGAGAGTTTAATAAAAGTTAAATATGAAAGTGTGACAATATATATGCGAAATTAATATGTAATCATACTCCCACACCTATCGTTGCTCGTCCTCGAGCAAAACAAAAAAGAAAAACTAAATTAATGCTAACCTAACTCACTTTCGTAAGAATCACAATTGCACTAAACACGTGCGATAAGTCGTTAAATCTCTAGGTAACCACTAGAGGATAAGTTTTGTCTCGTGAGAATTTTCAGTGAATTATACCCATAAAATCTATAAAAGAAAGGGAAAAAAATAAAATGTTAGTATTTTTAAAAATTCTTTTTGAAAAAAGAGAAAATATTTAAAATATATTTGCTAAAATCAAGCAATATATAAGTCTTGGAATCACCAAACTTAATCATTCCTACAGTTAGTCTCTATGCAGAAACTTGTTATTAATCTAGGTAATGATTCAAACTCTATTTCTCAACTAATCTATTATTTTAACCCAAGTCATATGCACCTTGGTGACAGTGAATGCTTTGAGTAATGAATTTTTCAACTCTAACTCTTATGCCTTTTATTTATTTTTATTTTTCCTTTTTTTTATAACGATAATATTCTTTAGTTCTATTAGGCTTTCTAATTCGTCCATATAATGAGCTTAAGGTCGGTGACTCCCAAATCGGACAGTCTTAGGACGCCGGATGAGAAAACACCCTCAAACTTAAGGACTCGATAAGGCCACAAAACTAAGGATTTTATCTATAATATGAACCACTTTTAGGCGTGTATACTTATGCTTCATGGGCACAACTACCTGTTTGCCCAAAGATCCATCACTCTAGTTTTGATGATAATTAACTCATATAGTTATAGTACTAATGATCTTGTGTTTATATAGTTTTAGATTTACTATTAAGATCTTAATAGGTGCTTAGCTTCAATAAAAGTATTTTGGAGCTAATATATGTAGATTTAAGAGTTCGCGCGTCAAGATCGCATCTAACACTCAGATGGAGTCAAGCTCTTTGGATCATATTTGGATCGAGTCGGCTTGAAGAAGGAGTTCTACAAGAAGACTTCAGTTTGCTTAGTTTTAATTTGTGTTTAGATCTTGTATAAGATAGACCAGTGTTGATATGCTCAAGTTCACACACACACACAAGTTCAATAGGTTTGGTTTTCGGTTTAACCGGTTTTGAATTTCAAATATACATATATATGATTTTTATGAATAGATAAAATCAAAACACGTTTACATGGTTTAATGTATATTGGATTTCATCTATATACATCCATGCTTCATATATTTGAAAAAACTTATTTTGATGATTCTATTTCATGTGTTTAGACTTTTGTAATTAACAAAGCTTATTTTAGATTTATTGTCAAAAACTTATCCACACACTCTATGTTTCAAAAGAGTTTAAATATCTTGTTTCTGTATTTATACAAGTTTTGGACAAAACGGATTTTCATTTCAAAATCCAAGTTTTGAAAAATACGATTTTTGGTTTAAAGCTTAATTTTTATATCACAAAAATATTTCAAATAGTTTGTAATACGTGTTAATTTTTAGTCACACATATTTGTTCTTTAAATATTTATATGAATGTATTTTTGTGAAATTTATGAGAATTTATGGGATTTTATAGGTGTTAAAAAGACAAAGTTTCATAGCCTATTATCCCTAGCCTGAGCCCGCTGGCGGTCGACCAGTCGATCGACCGATCCAGAGCTCGGCCGACTGGTCAGTCGACTGATGTGCACAAGGATGTGCACAAGGCCTGCCTATAAGGCTGGTCAACCGGGCGGTCTACCGACTGTAACTACCCAACCTCAGGTAGCGACGGTCGACTGGGCGGTTGACCAACAAGGCTGTGCTTTTAGGCTCGGTCGACCGGGCGGGTGACCAGCAAGCGAGTTTGCTTGGGGCAGTCGATCGAGCCATCGACCGGTGGCTCAACGGTCAGAAATATGACCGTTAAACGGTCGACCGGCTGGTCGACCGGAAGGTCAAAATTAACCATTTGTGGACCCCAACGACTATAATTCTGAAAGCCTATAAATAGGGCTCCTCTCAAGCCGTTTTTTATAAGATTTATTTGAGAGCTTTTCTTCCCATCTTTCAAGTGTTTTGTTTAAAGGGAGTTTTTGAGACAAAAAGTTTTATCTTTTATTTGTTTTTTAAGTGTTAGAAGAATCAAAGAAAAGAGAGTCTGTGGAAAATTGATTTTGATCATTCTTTACAAATCTATTTGTTGCTTTTCCCAAGTATTTTTCTTTCTTATTCTCTTTTCCAAACACTTGGTTTTCTCACATTTGATCTATCATCTCTAATCCTATCTATAGGATCATGTTTTTGTGAGGAAAATTATTTGTGGTCTATTGTGATCACTAAGTGTTGTTTGTGATCATTGGATCACCAAGATTGTAATCTTTTCTTTGCTTTGGCTTTGTGCCTATCCCTCTTGTGTATAAGTGATTATGATTATGCTTTGGCTTTGTGCCTATCCCTCTTATGTAGAGATGATTGTGTTTTGGCTTTGTGCCTATCCCTCTTGAGTAGAGGTGATTGTGTTTGAGAGAGAAGTAATGTACTCCAAGTGTACAGTTATAATTCCTCAGTGGAGGTCCCTTTGTGGAAGGTCCTATGTGGACATAGTGAAAATCCTTCAGTGTGAAGGCCGGGATGTAGAGCAATGGCTCGAACCTCGAAATATGTCTTGTTGTTTGCGTTTGATCTACTATCTCTTAACTCTATCTCTCTTATATCTTGCATTGCTTTATATTATACATATTCATCTGCTAGATATAGTTGTGTGTGCCCACACTTGTGTTGAACTAAGAGAGTTTTATATAGCACCTCAACTCTTAATCTAGAGGAATCTTGAGGAGATAGTCCAGATCCTTTCACTGGGAATTAGGCTACACTGTTTGGTTACACATAGTATGTTGCAGTTGAGTTTTTAATTTCACATCATTTGTCATTAGATTAGCTATTACACCTATTCACCCCCTCTAGTTGTATTTCAATTGGTATTAGAACATACTCTCCTAAAATTCAGTTTAACCACCTAGGAGTGAGATCTTAGATTGCTACTCTATATTTACATTTACATATATGTTGTTTACACACTCATGGATTTCCTTGCCCCTTTTATGTATGATGTTACCAACATTGATATGTGGGAGTATAAGATGAGTGCATATCTTAAATCCCTAGGATTGCATGTTTATCTTTTCACTACTAAGAAATCTTATCTTGATAATGATAAGCATATAGAGGCTAATACACAAGCCTTAGTGGCACTTAGACACACACTTAGCAAAGATCAATTTTCTATTTTTCTCATTGTGACTTCACTTTTGCAGTGTGGAATACATTGACCTCTCATGAGCTACAAACGACAAACAATGTAGAGAAAGAATCTAGTGGAGAAAAGTCCAACCAAGCTTGCTTCATGGTCCAAGGGAATGACTCCTTGAGGTAATTTCGGACACTCAACTAGATGATAGTGCTAGTTCTTCTTGTGATGATAACATGAATGCACATACATTTAATGAAGAACTATCTATGTTTTGTGAAAACATGCTTTCAAAGTACAAAATTTTGATAAGCAAGAGTTTTAAATTAAAAGAAGAGAATGAAAATTTATTTTAAAAGCTAAACATGGTTTTACAAAAGAGGGTTGAGATTTCAAGTGAAAGCGACTCCTTGAAAACTCAACTTGACCTTGCTTTAAAGAAAATGAAATTTTAAAGAATAAAAATGATTGTGATGATGTTTTGTAGAATAATAAGATCTTGTCCTCAAAACTCGATTTTGTTTTAAAGGAGAACAATTCTTTGAAAAATAAAATTGCTTTGATTTCAAAAGAATTGGAATTTGCTTCAAAAGAAAATATTTCTTTGAAAAATGATTTGGCTTCTCATTCTTGTCATGATTCCATTGTGATACCATCTATTAATAAGAATGCATGCTCCACTACTTTTTCAATCATTGAAAATGATATTTGTATTTTGAAGAAGAGTATAGATTGTTTGAGCTCCACTTTGAGCCAATGTGTCATGAATCACACACGATTGGAATCTATGTTTCTAAAGAAATATGCTTCACATATTCATGCACACAAATCACGGCATACACTTGTTTATCATGATCACACACATGACATCATGTATGCTCATATGTACACTTGTACACATTGTGGACGTACGGGTCACCTTGCAGAGTTTTGTTATGATAGAATAAATGTTTTAAATTTTGCAAATAAGTTTGTTTAGGTTAGGAAAGGTGCTAACCTCTATGGACCCAAGAAAGTGTGGGTCCTAAAATTCACGCCTATTGTATTTGAGTAGGTGAGGGTTTTGGTGCCTTGATGGTGGCTGTTTTTGATCTTGATGGACACTATATTGGATACATCACCTTCAAGGATGTTTGGTGGGAGGACCAATATGGTTTGGAGACCTAGAGATTGATTCATTAGTTTTGGTAACTATCTCTAACTCCTATTATGTTTACATACTTTTATATTATTGATTTTTAGTATGTCATGTTTTAATGCTCATTATATTGAATGCAATATAAATTAGATTTGAGATATACATAAATAGTATTTGAGATACACTCATATTTATATGGACTATTATTTTTGTGTTCTCACTATAGTTTAGCTATTGTGTATTTCCTACCTCTAAAGCACGTGCATTTACCATAATGATCATGTTTGTTTATGATTTTGCACTTCATGTTTTTGATTACTTGTTTAAATGTAGTTTTCGTTAAGACTTGTGCTTATACTTGTACAACTGGTGAGCCACATTTGATTATTATGTGTTTGTATTTTATTGCTCAATTGTACCCATTAGATGTACTTGTATAATCTTATTTTGATGATTCTTGCATCTTAACATGTATTTTCTATTTTTTTATAAGTTTTCATAAAAATGTGTTTATCTTCATGTATATGTCAATTTTGTCCAAAACTTTAGATATACATGTCTATCCTAGAGTCACTTGCTTTTCATACAATATTCTATTATGGACTCATTTATATTTGGGATATGTATGCATACTCTTGTTTAGACAAAACATACATATGCTTTGAAGTTTGTTTTATTTTGAAGTAAATTGAATTTTTATAATGTTCACGTTTATAAAGGAATTTCATATGAGTTTAATTGCTATCTTCATGATTATACTTGTTACATGATTTTTGCACTCTACATTATCTTGTTTACTCATGATATTGGATTCATGATAATCTCTTATACCTTATAGACTATGAGTGTCAATTATTGTGTGATTTTCATGTTCTCATGGATATATTCATGTTTTATATCTTGCTTGAAGAATTTCGTACTAGTTTTCAAAATTATCTTTAAAACTAGTCTTTATTCTTCAATTGGTAGAGTTTTCAAACTATGCTAAAATATTTTCAAATCATGATTTTTGAAAACCCTACCATCTAAGGGCGGTTGGATGGACGACCATGTCTTGTATATCCTTATTGAATATCTTTTAAAACTTGTGCATAAAAGGGTGGTAGGTATGAGTTATACACATGATCTTCATGTTATTTCACTTTTATATACTGATATTTTTTCTTATATATGTATGCTTTAAATTTCAATTGGTATTTCCATTTTCATACATACATATATATATGATTTGATTGTGCTTGTTTTTCAATGTCTTTATATTCTTAACACACAAATTATGTTTATGTTAAGCTTTATTTTATTCCAAATGTTAAATGGTATCTTTACAAGCTTATGCATTGATTTCAATTGGTATTTATTTGGTATCAAAATGTACTTCATGTTTCACTTTCAATTGGTATCAAAATCTACTATTGGCATCTTTAAAATTATTTTCAAGTGGTACCAACTTTTGTTTTTATCAACTACAATTTGATTTCATTGGAATCATAATTCATTTTGTTGACTTTAAGAAATTTCAAAATTTTATTTCAAAAAGTGGTTTCAAAATTTGTTGATATGTTTTGCCTATATGTAAGGGGAACTTAAGATCTCCTCTATTTATAGATTCATGTTGAAGTGTATTACGCATACAGTATAGCTTGACCTCTCTTCCTTATGTGGTACACGTGTGTAGGGGGAGCTTAACATCTCTGTTTATACATTGTATATTATGCTTTATGTGGGTTAGGGTTTAGTCATCCCTTCTCCATGTAATGCATGTATGCAGGGGGAGCTAACTTATCGTCTCTCCTCTTCATGAATGTATATCACATATACATCTTTATTGTTATATTGTCTTCACCCTTTATTGATGAATTGACAAAAAGGGGAAGAAGAATTTAGAGAGTTTATATATGCATGCTTAATATTGGTATTTATGCATACATGTTTTATTTACTTTATGCATTTCATTGAATATCTAATTGTTTATTGCTATGCATGAGTTAAGGGGGAGCTTCTATGAAGTTTATCTTTAATCCATGCATATATAACTCCATGAGTTTTTCATCATCAAAAAGGGGGAGATTGTTGGCCCAAAGGTTTATTACTCTAGTTTTGTTGATGATTAACTCATGTAGTTATAGTACTAATGATCTTTTACTTATATAGTTTCAGATTTACTATCAAGATCTTAATAGGTGCTTATCTTCAACAAAGGAGTTTTGAAGCTAACATATATAGATTCAAGAGCTCGCCCGTCAAGATCGCATGTAGCACTCGGATGGAGTTAAGCTCTTTGGATTATGTTTGGAACGAGTCGGCTTAGAGAAGGAGTTCTATAAGAAGACTTCAGTTTGCTTAGTTATAATTTGTATTTAGATCTTGTGTAAGATAGACTAGTATTGATATGCTCAAGTTCACACACACACAAGTTCAATACGTTTGGTTTTCGGTTTAACTGGTTTTGAATTTCAAATATACATATATATGATTTTCATGAATAAATAAAATCAAAACAGGTTTACATGGTTAATGTATATTGGATTTCATCTATATACATCTATACTTCATATATTTGGAAAAAAACTTATTTTGATGATTCTATTTCATGTGTTTAGAGTTTTGTAATTAACAAAACTCATTTTAAATTTATTGTCAAAAACATAGATATGCCTTTTATATGTGTATTGGATTCTATTCATACACTCTATGTTTCAAAAGAGTTTAAATATCTTATTTCTGTATTTATACAAGTTTTGGACAAAACAGATTTTCATTTCAAAAATCTAAGTTTTGAAAAATACGATTTTCGGTTTAAAGCTTAATTTTTATATCATAAAAATAGTTCAAATAGTTTGTAATATATGTTGATTTTTTGTCACACATATTTGTTCTTCAAATATTTATAAGAATGTATTTTGTTAAATTTATGAGAATTTATGGGATTTTATAGGTGTTAAAAAGACCAAGTTTCATAGCTTATTATCCCTAGCCTGAGCCTGCTGGCGGTCGACCGGTCGGTCGACCGATGTGCACAAGGACATACACAAGGCCTGCTTATAAGGTCGGTCGACTGACTGTAACTACCCAAATCTCGGGTAGTAATGGTCGACCGGACGGTGGACCGACAAGGCGTGCCTTTAGGCTCGGTCGACTGGGCGGTTGACTAGCAAGCGAGTTTGCCTGGGGCAGTCGACCGGTGGCTCAATAGTCAGAAATATGACCATTGGCCAGTCGACCGGCCGGTCGACCGGAAGGTCAAAATTGACCATTCTGGACCCCAACGGTTATAATTCTGAGAGCCTATAAATTGGGCTTCTCTCAGGCCGTTTTCTACAAGATTTTTTGAGAGCTTTTCTTCCCATTTTTTAAGTGTTTGCAGCAAGTTTAAAAGGAGTTTTTCAACCAAAAAGTTTATCTTTTATTTGTTTTTAAAGTATTGGAAAAATCAAAGAAAGAGAGTCTTTGAGAACTTGGTTTTGATCTTTCTTTAAAAATCTATTTGGTGTTTTTTCTAAGTGTTTTTCTTTGTTATTCTCTTTTCCAAACACCTTGTTTTCTCACACTTGATCTATCATCTCTAATCCTACCTATAAGATCTTGTTTTTGTGAGAAAAATTGCTTGTGTTATATTGTGATCATCAAGTGTTATTTGTGATCATTAGATCACTAAGATTGTAATCTTTTCTTTTCTTTGGTTTTGTGCCTACCCCTCTTGTGTAGAGGTGATTGTGGTTGAGCTTTGGCTTTGTGCATATCCCTCTTGTGTAGAGGTGATTGTGTTTGAGCTTTGGTTTTATGCCTATCCCTCTTGTGTAGAGGTAATTGTGTTTTGACTTTGCGCCTATCCCTCTTGAGTAGAGGTGATTGTATTTGAGAGAGTAGTGTACTCCAAGTGTAGAGTTGTAATTCCTCAGTGGATGTCCCTTTGTGGATGGTCCTATGTGGATATAGTGGAAATACTTCTATGTGAAGGCGAGGACGTAGAACAGTGGTTCGAACTTCGAAACATATCTTGTTTGTTTGTGTTTGATCCACTATCTCTTTTTTCTGTATCTTTTATATCTTGCATTGTTTTATATTGCACATATTCATATGCTAGATATAGATGTGTGTTCCCACAATTGTGTTGAACCAAGAGAGCTTCATATAGCACATCAACTCTTAATCTAGAGGAATCTTGAGGAGATAGTCCAGATTCCTTCACCGGGAATTAGGCTACACTCTTTGGTTACATATAGTGTGTTGCAATTGAGTTTTTAATTCCGCATTATTTGTCATTAGATTAGCTAGTACACCCATTCACCCCCCCTCTAGGTATATTTCACTACGTAGCTTACTTAGAGGATTTTTGATATATATATATATATATATATGTATATAATATAATTTTTTTTCTTTTTTAAGGCACAAGAATTTTTTTCGAATTCTAAGTGTGTAAGTGTATTACGTATGAATATTTTCTCAAGGAAAAAATCAAGGCCAAATTACTTTTTCATTTACTTTTTCATTTTTTCTCCTAACCTTAGAAATCAAATAAATAATCTTATTTTGACCAAGTATAAGAAATCCTTATTATGATTCTCCTAATTCTTAAAAATAATTTAATTTCTTACGAAAATAGGTCAAAATATTGTTTCCCTTTTAAAAAGTTTTTTATTCATTTACTTTTTTAAGCATGTTCGTAAAAACCTATGTTTTAATGTTAGTAAACCCTCCCCCCACACCTATCTTATGTATTATCCCTGATGTATGAATGAATGCATATATGCATGAAATAAAATGTAAAAGAGGCAAACAAAAACTCACTATAACTGACTCTGAAAAACACCTAGAGGGGGGGGGGTGAATAGGTGTTAGTGCTAATCTAAGAAACTAAATGCAAAACTAAGTGCGCTAAATGCGGAAGCTAATGCAAATTATGCACAAACTAATACAATACAACAAGTGTAGCCGAATTCCCCTTGCGAGGCTCTGGACTAACTCCCCTTGATTCCCCTTGAAATGGGTTGAGGTGCTATGTGAAGCTCTTGTTGGATGAGTATAAGTAAGGCACACACACACAAGCAATCCAAGCAATGTGCACACACAATCAAGCCAAGCAATCAAGGATATAGCAATATGAAATAATGCAAGGCAACACAAGCAATAAGATATGGCAATATGAATTATGCTCAACACAAGCAAATATGATATGATGGTATGAAGTATGATGCTTTGCACAAAGTAAATGAGAGAGAGAGTTAGAGAGACAATGGGAGCAATCGCAAACACCGAGATTTGTTTCGAGGTTCGAGCACCTTGCTCTACATCCCCGCCTACACCACCGTGTAGGATTTCCACTATCTCAACTCCCACCGAGGGAACCTCTACCGAAGAGGATTTCTTACAACTCTAGGAGTACCAAACTCCTCTCTCAAACAACAACCTCCTCACAACCGAGGGGTTAGGCCCGTAGCCAATACAACAACCAATCCACACACCTCTACCGAAGAGGCTCACAACCAAACTCTATCACCTCTACCAAAGAGGCTCACAACCAATACCACTCCGATCACCTCTACCGAAGAGGGATACAACAAATGAAGGAGGGTTTACAACAATGAGGTTTACAACAAACAACCTCAAACACTTCTCTTTCTTTTTCTCTTATCTTTTTCCACAAAAACAAGATCCTAATAGTTTAGGATAGAAGATAGCTCAAGTGTGGAAAACAAGTGTTTTTGGAAACAAGCAACAAAGAAAAATCTTTGGGAAAATACTTGCAATATGATAGAATTGAAGATCTAAGCAAAAATCCCAAAAACCTATTTTTCTTTGATTTTTCAAAAACCCTAAAACAATAAAGATGAGAAGTTTTTGCACTTAAAACTCTTTTGAAAACTCTTTTAAACACTTCAGAAAACTGAAAATTTTTCTCTTGAAAAACTTGGCTAAAATCCCCAAAGAGATGGGGTTTATATAGCCCCTATACAAAACTAGCCGTTAGGCTGAGTTGGCAGTCTGACAGACTGCCGGTCGACCGGTCCGGTCGACCGCCAACGGTCAGAATTATGACCGTTGGGCAACTGCGGTCGACCGGCCCGGTCGACCGAGAAACCCCCAGAGAGCAGAGCTCTCAACTCGGTCGACCGTCCCGGTCGACCGTGTCTGTGCCTAATAGACGTGCACGTCTGTGCACGTCGGTCGACCGGAACGGTCGACCGGCCCTTGGTGCGGTCGACCGTCACGGTCGACCGACCAGCCTGTCAGCACAAAACAAGGTCAGAAAATTTGGAAAAAATATTTTCTAAAAAATCTTTTATCTCTTTAAAAATACCATAAAAATTGTTTTATCATTTTATATTGAACCTCAAACAAGTGATAAAAATTTCAAGACAATATATCAACATATCAATTCATTTTGTGTCTTGCCAATTTTATCAAAAACAAAACTTGTATTTTGTCAAACTTGATTTTTCCAAAACATGAATAGGGATATCAAAATAAGTTTGTTTACCAAGTTAAAGCATGTATGTATAAATAGAAAACATCTACTATACATATAACATATGTAAACTTGTTTTGATCAACTATTCATAAAAAACCAAATATCAAATCATAAAACGTGTGTGTTTTGTGCACTTGAGCATATCAACTAAACTAAGCTTTACAAATATGGATCTAAAACTCTATCTAAAGTAGGATACCTAAGTCTTCTTGTCGATCTTCCATCTTCAAGTAGACTCGATCCCAAACGCGTGATCCTCTAAGTGCAAGTGTATGATCTTTAAGCTTTGGCACGGGAATCACCATGAAAAGATTCTAAACACCTTGTTGAAGCTAATCACCAACTAATATCCTGTTAATGATCTGAAACTTAGAAACACAAGAATATTAGTAAACATAACTACATGAGTGTTGATCATCATCAAAACTAGAGTGGAAGGCCATTGGGCCAACAATCTCCCCCTTTTTGATGATGACAAAACTCATGGAGTTATATATGCATGGATTAAAGTTAAGCTTCAAAGAAGCTCCCCCTTAACTCATGCATAGGGATAAACAATAAATATATGCAATGAAAATTAAACATGAAACATGCATATGCATAAACAATAAATGGTTCTAGATATCAAATGGAATATTCAAAACAAAATAAGCTCTAGATACCAATTACAAAGCAAACTCTATAAATCAATTAAACTTAATATTCTTGAGATTCTTGAGATTAAAACATAATATATGCATAAACATAAGCATGCATATAAAACTTCATAAATCTTTCTCCCCCTTTTTGTCAATCATCAACAAAGGGGTAATCAAAACCATAAATAAAACGAGGGGTAAAAATCATTCTTCCCCTTTATGTCAAACAAAATAATAAAAGACAATGTTCTCCCCCCTTTTTGTCTAAAACAAAAACAAAGTCAATAAGGGGTGACTTAAAAAAAGCATGATATCAATTGAAAATATGTCAATGAAGCATCTTGATACCAAAAGAAAATAAACAAGGATAATAAGTGTTATATGCTATATACATTCATGAAGAGGAAGACGCTAAGTTAGCTTCCCTACACATATGCATTACATGAAGGAGGGAAGTTAAGCCCTAATTCACATAACACACATTATGTAATGAATAAGAGGAGATGTGAAGCTCCCCCTACACACGTGTACCACATAAAGAAGAGATGTGAAGCCCTTCAATACACAATACACTCAACATGAATCTATATGAAGAGATGTTAAGCTCTCCTTGCATATAAGCAATACAAATCAAAACTTTGAATATTTTCTTTAAACAAAATTTTGGAAATACCAATTGTAATTAAACATAAGTCTTGAATTCTTAAACATGAATCTTGAAACCAAAACAAATTTTGAATTTCTGAAGTATGATACCAATTGTAAATATCTTACCAATTGAAAAGATTTTACATAGAAACATTGATACCAATTGTAAGAATTGTTCATTTTAAAACATTGATACCAATTTGATGTTGATATCATATGTTTAAAATAACAACTTTTAATCATAAAGTGTGGGAGTACAAATACCAATTGAAATACAAAATCAAATTTTCTCCCCCTTTATGAAATACAAACTAAAATATGCATAGTCTTGATACCAATTTAAAAGTAATCAATTGACACAAAATTGAAACTCAAGCACTAGCATAAACAAGATTTGTGCTCTAAGATATAGGAATATAGTAGGCACAAATAAAACAAGTACATGTGTATGAAATGGAATGAGTATCAATCACCAATAGATGATACCAATTGAAAAATATACATACACAATAAATAATTATGAGTATACAAAAAGGATCAAATTGATACCAGTTGAAAGAGTTCAATGATACCAATTGAATCAAAAACATGTGTATATCTCATATCATCTACCACCCTTCATATGCACAAGGTAAAAGATTTTCAATGAAGCATACAAGGCATAATCGCCCATCCATCCTCCCATGGATGGTAGGGGTTTTCAAAGATAGATTTGAAAATGTAGTTTTGTTTGAAAATCTCTACCATATGAAGAATACCGCAACTAGTTAAATGGAAAAATTTGTTAACTAGTGCGAAATCCTTCAAGTAAGGAATAAAACAAAATTGTTTTTCATAAACATGAAATTCACATCATTTCAAACACTCAAGTTCAATTAGGCATAAATAAGACTCATGAAAACAAAACATGAGCAAGCAATAGATGTGAGTGTACAAATAAAATATGAAGATCATAAATATGAAAATTAGGCAATAAGCTCAATTATTCTTTAAAACACGAAAATCATCAAAACTATCTAATCTTCAAGGCATATGTATGTCTAATACAAACTAAAGTATACATACATATCCAAAACATAACGAGTCCACAAAATATATGCATGAAGGCACGTGGCTCAAAAAGGATACTCATGTATAGTCAATAGTTTGGATAAGATAGACATATACATGAAGTTAAATATTGAACACATGAAAAACATGAAAATCATGATAAGCTAAATTTTCATCAAGGCAATTTTCATTTCAAGGTATATGTATGAATTGTCAACGCAAGAAGTATACATACATATCCCTAAACACAATTTGAGTCCATAATATAGATTTGCATGAAAGGCAAATGACTCAAGGGGTATACATGTATATCTTAAAGTTTGGCAATACAAACATATACATGAAGTGAAAACTCATAAAACGAATTCAAAAATAGGAATACAAGTCTAAAATGTATGAATCATCAAAACTAGACTATACTAGCACATCTAATGGGTTCAAATAAGCGTTCAAGTTCATACATATATAGATTTATTTGTGGCCCACTATATGTACAAGTATAATTCCTAGTCTTAATGAAAACTAACATCTAAACAAGTAACCTTAACATGAAGCATCAAAACACAATATAAAATCATCATGATAAAACTAAAACATGATTACTATGTAAATTCACATGTATTAGATTCATGATGTACATTATAGCTTAAACAAAAGTGAGAACACTAAGTATGATTCAAATAAGCATGTGTGTCTCAAATACTATACATGTATGTCAAGGATCTAATAAACATGGAATGAACATACTAATCCATAGACATCAAAAACATGCCATAAACAAATGAATATGAAAGCATGGGAGTTTAGGAATCGTTACCAAAACCTCAAGGCAACTCTCCTTGTCTCCAAAACTTGGTGGTCCTCTCCACCATCTCTTCCCTTGAAAGTGATGCATCCATATGATTTCCTTTTAGTACGGAACGCATCCACTCCAAGGTGCTAACACTCTCACGTCATGTGAGAGCCCACACCTACATCAAAAACTTTAGGGGTGGTGGTCTTTGGTACCCATACTCTTTTGGGTCCATGGGGGTTAGTACCTTCTCTAACCCAAACAAACTTCTTGGCTAAATTTTCAACATGTAAACGATCATAGCAAAATTTAGCAAGATGGCCTTTTCGGCTACAATGTGTACATGTGTACACATGAGCATACTTGTGTTGATGGTGTCCGTGTGAAGCATGTGTATGCCGTGATGGGTGTGCATGCATAAAGGATGGAACTTATTTCTTTCGAACCAAGGTTTCCAACCGTGTATGGTTCTTAGCACATTGGCTCATAGTGGAGCCCAAACAATCTACCTTCTTCTTTAATAAACAAAATCATCATTAATCCTAGAAGAAGAGGTACATGCATTAGGTAGACTAGATGAAGAGGCTACACTAGCATGGCAAACATGTGCATCTATCTTATGTTGCAAAACTTCATTTTTCTTTAAACAAGCATCCAAATCATTTGAAATAAAATTAATTTTATTTTTCAAAGCAACATTCTCTTTTAAAATAAAATCTACTTTTGAAGACAAATTTTCATTTTTCTTCAAAAGAGTTTCACAATTTTTTAGACTTTAAAAATTTATTTTCTTTTAAAGCAAGTTCCAATTGAGATCTCAATGAATCCCTTTCATTATAGACCTCAACCTTTTCTTGCAAAACACAATCAAGTCTAGAATGCAAACACTTATTTTCTTTTTCAATTTCTAGACTTTTCTTTTTCAAAATCTTATATTTTTCAATTAGTTTTTCACAAACAATAGATAGTTCTTCATTCAAAGCATGGGGATCAACAATATCATCACATGAAGAACTAGCATCATAATCACTATCTAGGTGGGATTCCGAATGTACCTCAAGGGAGTCATTCCCTTGGACCATGAAGCATTGTGGATCGGATTCTCCACTAGATTCCTCTTCTTGAATTTGAACTTGAAGCTCCGAGGTGGTGGTGGTTGTCAATTTGTTCCACACTGCAAAGGCGGAATCAAGGTTAGAAACACATATGAGATAATCTTTAGGAAGAGTGCTTCTAATGGCCTCTAGGGCTTGTGCATTGGCCCCTATATGATTGCAATCACCAAGATAACATCTCTTGGTGGCGGCAAGGAAAACATGCAAACCTAGGGTCTTTAGGTACATGGACATCCTATACTTCCAAACATCAATGTTGGAAGGATCATAGCTAGGAGGGGTCATGAAGTCCATGATAAACTATATATGAATGTGCAAACAAACAAATGCAAATGAGATTAGCAAGCAAATGGATCACTCCTAGGATGTTAAGCCTAAGTATCAGGAGCACTAGCTCTGATACCAATTGAAAAACACCTAGAGGGGGGGGTGAATAGGTGTTAGTGCTAATCTAAGAAACTAAATGCAAAACTAAGTGCGCTAAATGCGGAAGCTAATGCAAATTATGCACAAACTAATACAATACAACAAGTGTAGCCGAATTCCCCTTGCGAGGCTCTGGACTAACTCCCCTTGATTCCCCTTGAAATGGGTTGAGGTGCTATGTGAAGCTCTTGTTGGATGAGTATAAGTAAGGCACACACACACAAGCAATCCAAGCAATGTGCACACACAATCAAGCCAAGCAATCAAGGATATAGCAATATGAAATAATGCAAGGCAACACAAGCAATAAGATATGGCAATATGAATTATGCTCAACACAAGCAAATATGATATGATGGTATGAAGTATGATGCTTTGCACAAAGTAAATGAGAGAGAGTTAGAGAGACAATGGGAGCAATCGCAAACACACGAGATTTGTTTCGAGGTTCGAGCACCTTGCTCTACATCCCCGCCTACACCACCGTGTAGGATTTCCACTATCTCAACTCCCACTGAGGGAACCTCTACCGAAGAGGATTTCTTACAACTCTAGGAGTACCAAACTCCTCTCTCAAACAACAACCTCCTCACAACCGAGGGGTTAGGCCGTAGCCAATACAACAACCAATCCACACACCTCTACCGAAGAGGCTCACAACCAAACTCTATCACCTCTACCAAAGAGGCTCACAACCAATACCACTCCGATCACCTCTACCGAAGAGGGATACAACAAATGAAGGAGGGTTTACAACAATGAGGTTTACAACAAACAACCTCAAACACTTCTCTTTCTTTTTCTCTTATCTTTTTCCACAAAAACAAGATCCTAATAGTTTAGGATAGAAGATAGCTCAAGTGTGGAAAACAAGTGTTTTTGGAAACAAGCAACAAAGAAAAATCTTTGGGAAAATACTTGCAATATGATAGAATTGAAGATCTAAGCAAAAATCCAAAAACCTATTTTTCTTTGATTTTCCAAAAACCCTAAAACAATAAAGATGAGAAGTTTTTGCACTTAAAACTCTTTTGAAAACTCTTTTAAACACTTCAGAAAACTGAAAATTTTTTCTCTTGAAAAACTTGGCTAAAATCCCCAAAGAGATGGGGTTTATATAGCCCTATACAAAACTAGCCGTTAGGCTGAGTTGGCAGTCTGACAGACTGCCGGTCGACTGGTCCGGTCGACCGCCAACGGTCAGAATTATGACCGTTGGGCAACTGCGGTCGACCGGCCCGGTCGACCGAGAAAACCCGAGAGCAGAGCTCTCAACTCGGTCGACCGTCCCGGTCGACCGTGTCTGTGCCTAATAGACGTGCACGTCTGTGCACGTCGGTCGACCGGAACGGTCGACCGGCCCTTGGTGCGGTCGACCGTCACGGTCGACCGACCAGCCTGTCAGCACAAAATAAGGTCAGAAAATTTGGAAAAAATATTTTCTAAAAAATCTTTTATCTCTTTAAAAATACCATAAAAATTGTTTTATCATTTTATATTGAACCTCAAACAAGTGATAAAAATTTCAAGACAATATATCAACATATCAATTCATTTTTGTGTCTTGCCAATTTTATCAAAAACAAAACTTGTATTTTGTCAAACTGATTTTTCCAAAACATGAATAGGGATATCAAAATAAGTTTGTTTACCAAGTTAAAGCATGTATGTATAAATAGAAAACATCTACTATACATATAACATATGTAAACTTGTTTTGATCAACTATTCATAAAAAACCAAATATCAAATCATAAAACGTGTGTGTTTTGTGCACTTGAGCATATCAACTAAACTAAGCTTTACAAATATGGATCTAAAACTCTATCTAAAGTAGGATACCTAAGTCTTCTTGTCGATCTTCCATCTTCAAGTAGACTCGATCCCAAACGCGTGATCCTCTAAGTGCAAGTGTATGATCTTTAAGCTTTGGCACCGGAATCACCATGAAAAGCTTCTAAACACCTTGTTGAAGCTAATCACCAACTAATCCTGTTAATGATCTGAAACTTAGAAACACAAGAATATTAGTAAACATAACTACATGAGTGTTGATCATCATCAAAACTAGAGTGGAAGGCCATTGGGCCAACAGACTCAACTAGGTAAAAAAAAAAAAGACGTACAAAGTAAAAGAAATAAAAACAAATATGTACAACTCTACGTCTCCCTCATACCTAGATCTTGCTAGGTCTATTCCCTCGAGCTCGCTTTCCATCATTCCAATGGGTTCTCTTCATTGGTGAATTTAGAGAGGTCAATCTTTTTGTTATCTTTTTTTCATCCTCTCCAATTTGTTCATCACTTTTTTAACCTCATGCTATCCTTCTTCCACTTCTGTTCCTCACAAATTGATCATTGTCACATATCTCAATTGTATCGTCTACAACATAAATACCTAGAATTGGGCTCATCTTCGAACATCACCCCAAAACTTAGATCACTTATTTCCTTAAGAGGTGAATAACTAACTAAAGCATCTCAAATTGATTCATCCCAAACACATAAGTTCATCTTCGCAGGGATTTTCAAAGCTTTTGTCTATTAGAGGTTCTTGAATTATATTTTCAATCGATTGACCACTGGTTGGCTCATCGAAAGTGAAGATACTCAATTCAAGTTTTTTTCAAAGAGAACTCTAAACTTAAGATCCTCAATATATGTCTTTTCACCACTATGATCGCACTCATCTTAAACAATTCATCAAGAAATAATGGCTCATCATTCATGCATGCATTCTCACAATTGTGCTCCATTTTCTCAACTTGATCTGTGGAAATCTTTTGCTCCTCAATACTTATCTTTTCACAAAATATAGGAAATTCATCCTCAAATGGTTATCAAGAAGTAAAGATTCATCATCATCACCTCATCCTCACAATAAGATCCTATTTGCTCCACATAATGTGCATGTGTTTCCAAACAATCTCTAATAACCTTTTTCTAGATATTGAGGATAGTTATCAAATACACACACTTCATTCACAGGTATAATTTCTTTAACAAGTTTCTTATATTCAAGCTCTTCAATTCGATTCAAGTGGAAGGATGGAGCGGACTCGAAGGGCATCTCAATAGAATGAATAGACATGTCAATGTGATTATCGATTTGCTCATCAGATTTCAAAGTTTTGAACTTATTCACTTCATGAAAATGAATGTGCTCTAGAATTGAAGATTTTGGCCTAGGAATAGATTGAGTGGAAAAGGAATTTTGCTTGCCCACAAGCTACATCATTTGATATCATATTTAGGCGGGCCAAGTGTTGAATATTGTCACTGAGCATTTATTGTGAAGATTACATTAAGTTTTCAAAAGTTTCATCTCGTGTTGGCTATGTGTCCTCATGGTTGCTATTGAATTCATATTGTGG
Source organism: Agave tequilana (assembly GCA_038442645.1). Classification (NCBI taxonomy): domain Eukaryota; kingdom Viridiplantae; phylum Streptophyta; class Magnoliopsida; order Asparagales; family Asparagaceae; genus Agave; species Agave tequilana. The sequence goes on from JAVJIF010021102.1 coordinate 87,639, forward strand.
GGGTAATGGATCTATGGAGACCAATAGAATTGAGAATTAGTATGTGATTGGTCCCATGAAGAATCATAATAATTTTAACACCCCAATTTAGAATTTGATGGATAGGATTCGCTTGTAGGTCCTTGAAATGTGTAGACTTGATTAGGACTTAGTCCTAACGAATACTCTATCGAAGGACACTATTCCAAAGGATGAGATGAGTTATGATAGTGATAGCACCAAATGGGAGGGGAGACGTAAAAGATGGGATAGTGAGTTGGATGTAATCATGAAAGCTCGGAAGAGAGATTGGTGGATGGAAAGGAGGGTCTGGCCTATATAATGGATCCTAACTAAATGAATGTGGATAGGCCAATATTTTATATGATTTTTCTTTTGGTGGTGAACTTTTTTGATTAACCTAGATGTAAATGGGTCTCTCGACCACACTTGTATGCAAATTAATAAAAACAATATACAATCAATCAATAAAAAATCAACCAAGCCTATTCTAAGGTAGACTTAGATCTAGACGACTCCTAACTGTAGATTATCCACGAGAGGTATATTGTAGTAATCTGACAACAAGTCAGCTACGTAGGTGTCAAGATAGTGGGAGATATCCTTACTTAGCGCAATGGACCTAATTATGCCAAACCACTATTCTTCGAGGTTTCGCCTCTTAATCCCAACCTTAGACACCGATTTGAAAAGAGTCAAATTCTAACAACTTTTTCCTTAGGTTAATCTCCTAGTGAGTCTGAGTTATCCTAGGGCTAATGTCTCTTCAAATTTTAAATTAGGCTCAGGCAGTGAGTGCAATATAGATGATTTGTGGGTCAAGAGAGAGTAATAACTTTCCCACCTTATCTTGTTTTCAAGTTTTGCCCTTAATTCGTTTTCGTGCGACGTGTGCAAGTAAATAGATACGTAACACTCAAGTAATTATAAATCACCCAAGACTGTTTCCTAATTTAGATGAAATGCAAATGTATCTTATCTCCAGTACTCTTCAACAGTAATTAAAAAAAATAGAATTATACGAATGCTCTAGGATGCAACGTTTAACCGTGTTTTAAGCAATTACAAGCACTAGTGTTACACCCGTTCTCAGAATACGTACTTAGATACATGTTCTGATTTTTTGGTCATATTCTTTCAATTTTATTCTATTTATTATTTTTTTATGATTATTTATATCATTATGGGTATTTGGATCCGGAATCCTAATTTCAGAATCAACCCGAGTATGAACCAGGGACCCTACCCCAATGTATTGATCGATTTGACCTTTTTGACAGTCAGATTTAACCAATTTTATTTTCAAAAACTATTTTTCAATATTTTAGATTTTTATTTTCTGGGTTTTTTCTGAATTAAATTACAAAATTTTCAAAACCGGTATCGACCGGTGCCACGATTGTTTCTCAGATTTATTTTAAATTATGAAAAGAGTTGAATTTCTAAAAACTATTTATATTAATCTTAAAATTATATTTTCTATCTAAACGCATTTTTGGGAATTTATTTGAATTTATTGAAAATCGGTCGGATTTGGTGTTGACTGGTATCACTGGTAGATTCTAGGAATTTTAATTTGAAAAAAGGATTGAATTTATGAAATCTGATTTTACCATGTAGCTAATAATATATTTATTTATATTTTTGAGAACTTTTGGGGATCGTTTCGAGTTACTTTATTTTCCAGGCCTTTCCAGAATTTTCGGTGTTTTCCCAGATTTCAGAATTTTATCCTGATATTTTCTTTTATTTTTTCTAATTTCTGATTTTTCTCATCCATTCATAGATTTCTCCTTCTTTCCTTTTCGTTTCTTTCAAAATTTTCTCAAAATTTCTCAGCCACTCAATAAATATCCCCACCACTTTCTCTCTCCTTATTTATGGCGAGTACTCGGCTCGTACCAAATACGAATCTCAGTCCCGCATCTTGAATTCAGCCTCAGCTGGATGCGGGTATTATCTTCTTTCATTCATTTAATTTCCCTTTAATCAACTCCCATCAATTTTCATCACTGTGTCTCCACTCTTTCTCACTCCTCAGCAAACACAGCTCTGCGTTCTCACTCCAACGCGGAGTTGACCTCCGCGTTTGGGCTATTCTTAACTAGACATGAGTCTGGTTTTGAGAAGACGGGATGAGACACGGGTCTCATTTAGGCTCTCCCCCACTCTTATGTTGGCCCAGAGACTTTCCACTCTAGTTTTGATGATTTAACTCATGAAGTTATGTTTACTAATAATCTTGTGATATTGAGTTTCAGATATTTAGCCAAGATATTAGTAGTTGATTAGCTTCAACAAAGGTGTTTTGAAGCCTTTCACATGGTGATTCAAGAGCCCGAGCGTCAAGTTCATATCTAGCACTCATTGGAGTCAAGCTCGGTGGATCACGGTTTGGATCGAGTCTACTTGAAGACGGAGTTCATCAAGAAGACCTCGGTACATAGTTTAGTTTTGTTTTAGATTCATTTGTAAAGAGTAGATAGTGTGGTATGCTCAAGTTCACAAACACACACACGTTTCATGTTTGGAATTTGATTTTCGGTTTTTGGTTTAACCAATCTTGGCTATCATGAATAGATTGAATCAATACAAGTTTACATGGTTTAATGTATATTAGATTTGTTCTATATACATGTATGCTTCAACTATTTAAACAAACTTAGTTTGATAGTCTATTTCATGAGTTTGGTGTTTTGGTATTTTAATAAAACTTATTTTTGGATTTAATGTCAAAAACATTGATATATATATCTTTTATGTATATTGGATTATATCCATATACTACATGCCTAAAAGTTGTTTCATATCATGTTTTTTGTATTTGGATGAGTTTTGGACAAAATGATTTTCCATTTCAAAAATTCAAGTTTTGAAAAATACGGAATTTGGTTTTCGGCAAAAAATTCGAAGTCACAAAAATGGTTCAAATTGTTTGAAATATGTGTTGAATTTTTTCACACATGTTGTATATCAAAGTATTATACTGAAACTATTTTTGTGGATTTTTAGAGATTTTATGGGATTTAATAGGAAAATAAAAACCCAGTTTTCAAATCCTGTATTTTGCCTGCCAGGCTCTGGCGGTCGACTGGACCGGTCGACCGGACCAGGAGCCGGTCGACTGTGTTGGCCCAAAGGCCTTCCACTCTAGTTTTGATGATGATTAACTCATGTAGTTATGTGTACTAATAATCTTGCAATGTTTAAGTTTCAGATATTTAACAAGATATTAGTTGGTGAAAGCTTCCACACTCTTTCACATATTGATTCAAGAGCCTAAGCATCAAAGATGATATCTAGCACTCATTGGAGTCAAGCTCGGTGAATCTTGCTTTGGATCGAGTCGACTTGAAGATTGCGCTCTACAAGAAGACTTAGGTATCCATAGTTTAGTTTTGAGTTTAGATCTCAAATTGTAAAGATTAGTATAGTATGATAAGCTCAAGTTCACAACACACACGTTTCATGTTTTTGAATATTGGTTTTCGGTTTTGGTTTAACCGATCTTGGTTTACATGAATAGGATTATATCAAAATAAGTTTACATGGTTTAATGTATATTAGATTTGTTCTATATACATGTATGCTTCAATTATTTAAAGAAACTTAGTTTGATATTCTATTTCATGTGTTTATGTTTTGCATTTCTAATCAAAACATATATCGGGTTTTGGAGTTGAACCAGTCTTAGTTCTACTGATCTGCCTGACACCCTTCTATAGTTATTATCATAACTTTTATTTTTATAATCAAATAACATGATTTAACTTGCATTTCAAAGATAACTTTAGATCTATATTTCTTATTTAATAACCATTTTCAGATTCTAATTTTAAAGTTGTCAAATATTGGTTGAAATCTGTTCTTCTGAAAACAGGTTACAGTTTCTGTTTTGACACCTGTCAGTGTTTTATTGATAACTTTCGCATACTAACTGATATTGAGTTGATTTTAGATGCATTAGAAAGATAACTTAACGATCTACAAATCATTCATATATACCTTTTTATGAATTCGAACGTTTTCAGCCTGAAAATGTGCTCCAATATGACCTATTCTGTTGACAGCCAGGCTGCTGGGCCGGTCGACAGGTCCGGTCGACCGTGCCATATGGACGGTCGACCGGCCGGTCGACCGGACGTGCACAAAAACGTGCACGTCGGCAGTTTCTGTAGACGGTCGACCGTGCGGTCGACGACTGTAAGCAGATTGGTCTCTGTTTGTCTGGGTCGACCGCCAGGTCGACCGGCAGCTGTCAGACGGCTGTTTTTTGACCGTTGGCCGGTCGACCGTGCGGTCGACCGGCAGGGTATTTTCTGGCAGTTTTTCTGCCAACGGCTATTTTTCAGATTTGCCTATAAATACCCCATTTGAGAGAGTTTTTCTCTAAGAAATTTTGGGCTAAAATTTTCATTCTCTCAGGTGTTTTTGATGCAATCAAAATAGGTTTTTGGATTCAAATTGAACAATCTTTTTGGTGTTTTCATTAGGGTTTGAAAAATCAAAGAAAAGGGTTTTGGGAAAAGCTTTTGAATTGAACTTCTCTATCTTGGTTTCATTTATTTCCCAAAGATTTTCTTTGAGTTGCTGGTTTTCAAATCCCTTAGTTTTCTCCACACTTGAGCTAAAATCTACTATCTTTTCTATAGGATTTTGTGTGGGAAAAAAGATTGTTTGTGGTTGCTTGTTTGAACCACCAAGTTGAAAACCCAATCTTTGTTTGGCTTTGTGCTTGGGTTGTATCCTCAAGTTGTGAGGTGATCCTTATTTGCTTTGTGCTAATCCCTCAAGTTGTGAGGTGATGATTGTGTTTTGTTGGATGGAGCTTGCCTCAAGGAGGAGGTTGTGTTTGTAAAGAGAGGAGTTGGGTACTCCTTGTGAGAGTTCTTTGTGGACTTGCTAGTGGATTAGAAATCCTTCGTGTGTCGAAGGCGGGGATGTAGAGCTGGGTGCTCGAACCTCGAAACACATCTTGTTGTTTGCGCTTGATCCATTGACTCTCTCTCTATCTCTCTCTTTACTTTGTGCCTTGCAATTATTTATATTGTGCATTCATACTTGCTTGGCTTGGTTGTGTGTGCATTATTTGTTGATCACACTTGAGTGTAATTTGTATTAAGTTTTAAATTCCGCATTTAGTTCATAGATTAGCATCGTCACCTATTCACCCCCCTCTAGGTGACTTTTCAATTGGTATCAGAGCTAGTGCTCCTGATATTTAGGTTTAACCACCTAGGAGTCAAGATCTTGGTTTGCTAATCTTCATTTGCATTATCATTTGCACTCATACTAGTTTGCACTCATGGCTAGCCCTCCTATGTTTGACCATTTTAGACTTGATGCTTGGAAGGTGGACATGACTAGGCATTTAAAAACTCTAGGTCATCTAGTTTATCAAGCCATCACTATAGAAACCCCCCTAATAGTAGCAAGCATAAGAAGGCCAATGCACTTGCACTTAGAACACTTAGAGCATCTCTCAATGAATATCTTGTACATGTTTTTGATCGATATGATTCGGCTTTTGCAGTTTGGAGCATATTGACGTCTCCCAAGCTTCCAACGATTCTCAACAAGATGAGGAGATCTAGGAGAGACAATTCCGAAGAGCGTTGCCTTATGGTCCATGGGAATGACTCCCATGAGGTACATTTGGATTCTCAACTAGATGATAGCTCTAGTTCATTTTGTCATGGATGTGGTGAAGTTCAAACTTTAAATATGGAACTTGCTCAAAATTGAAAAATTCTTAGAAAAACATGAATCTTTGAAAAAGAAGAATATTGTTTTAAAAGAAGAATTAAATGATTTATGCACATCTTTTGAAACTGTTTTGCAAGAGAAGGGAGAGATTGCTAGTGAACGTGACTCACTTAAATCTCAACTTGAACTTGCCCTAAATGAAATAATGTTTTAAAAAGTCAAAATGATGTGATGATGTTTTGAAAAACAATGAGATTTTATCTTCAAAGTTGGATTGTGTTTTTAAAGAAAACCTTACTTTGAAAAATAAAATTGATTCAATTTCAAAAGAATTGGATTTGCTTTGAAGAAAAATGAATCTTTACAAAATGATATTGATATTCATGTTTGCCATACTAGTGTAGGTCTACTTCTAGCACACCCATTGCATGCTCCACTTTATCTTCTAGCATTGAAAATGATATTAATAATTTGAAGAAAAGTGTTGAATGTTTGGGCTCCACTTTGAGCCATTGTGCCATGAACCACACTCGTTGGAATCCTTGATTCGCAAGAAACAAGTTCCAACTATGCATGCACACCTAACACGGCATACACATGCCCATCACGGACACAATCATAACATGTATGCTCATGTACACTTGTACACATTGTGGTCGAAAAGGCCATCTTGCTAGATTTTGCTATGATCGTTTACATGTTGAAAATTTAGCAACTAATCTTGTTTGGGTTAGGAGAGATACAACCCCGTGGACCCACAAGGAAATGGGTACCAAGATCACCTCTTTGATTTTTGATGTAGGTGGAGGCTCTCGCATCACGTGAGAGTTTTGGGTGCCTTGAGGTGGATGCGTTCTAAGCCTAAAGAGAATCATTTGGATGCTTCACACTCAAGGAGATTTGGTGGGAGGACCACCATGAGTTTGGAGAACTAGAGATGCACCTTCATCGGTTTTGGTATCATTCTCTAACTCCCATTTTTAATTGCATGCTTTTCATGTTCATTTATTCATAGCATGTCTTGTTTTATTGTTCATTATGCTTATGTCATGTTGATTAGATTAGTGTTATACATGTTAGTTCTTGAGACACCCATGCTTTATATGGATCTTATCTTTGTGTTCTCACCTTGTTTAAACTAATATGTATGCACTAGATCTAATGTACATGCATATACATAATGAGCATATGGATGTTTATGATGTTTTGTTTGATGACTCATGTTTTATGATTAGTATGATATTTGCCATGATTATTAGACTTATGCTTTACATGATTAGTTGTTGAGACACCCATGTTTAGTATGGACCCATATTTTGTGTTCTCTTATGTTTTAGCTATCATGTTAATCATAGATTAATGCACATGTCTTTGTCATGCTAATCATATGGTTGACTATGACTTTTCGTTTTTAATAATTCATGTTCATGTTGATTGTTGACCCGTTTATGCTTCATATTTTGACTACTAGCTTGAATGATAGTTTTCATTAAGATTAGGATTTATACTTGTACATCTAGTGAGCTACAAGTAGACCTTTATATATTTTGTACTTGAACGCTCATTTGTATTCACTTGATGTACTAGTATAGTCTAGTTTTGATGATTCTTACATTTGACTTGTATTCATCATTTTACACATTTTGTTTTAACTTCATGTATATGTCCATCTTGTCCAAACTATCATTTATACATATACATCCTTGAGCCACGTGCTTTCATGCATATACTTTTGTGGACTCATTGTGTTTAGGATATGTATGTAAACTTTAGTTTGTACATGACATACATATGCCTTGAAGTTTAAATTGATTGGATGAATTTCATGTTTGCTAAGTGATTTCACATTTATGATGAATTTCATGTTTTTAAAATGATTTCAAATTGATGATTTCACATCCTAGATGATTTCATGTTTTCAATATTGAGCTTGATTGTCCATTTTATATTGATATGTTTCTCACAACACTTGTACACTCACCTTATTCAATGTTTTCTCATGACTTAGTTTCATGAGTACAATTTGTGCTATATGGATTTTGAGTATTTTAGTGCCATGTGGTTTACATGTGTCTTCATGAAAAATATTTTTGTTATTCCTTATTTGAAGAATCTCGTACTTGTTGATTCATATAACTAGTTGTGATATTCTTCCTTGGTAGTAGTTTTCAAACATACTATATTATTTGTAAACCTAATTTTGAAAACCCCTACCTTCTATGGGCGGTTGGATGGGAGACCATGTTCAAGTATGTTTTATCTTGAAAAATCATCTAAAACTTAAACATGAATGGGTGGTAGAGAATATGAGTTATACACTTGACCTTACTTTTGTTATTTCAATTGATATCATTGAGTTCTTTCAATTGGTATCAATATGACCTCTTTTGTATACTCATATGTGTTTGTTTCATATATGTATGCTTGCACTTCATATAATATCAATTTTAATTGGTATCTATTTCTTACATACATATATAGATGTTTTATTTGTGCTTTCTATATCCCTATATCTTTAAGCACAAATCTTGTTTATGATGATAAGCTTGAGATTCAACTTTGTTTCAATTGATTTAGTTTTCAATTGGTATCTTAATTCAAGTCTTATCATAGTTTTTATTGGTATTTCATAAAGGGGGAGAAATTTTGTATTGTTTCTTTCAATTGTATTTTAGTATTCCACTCTCGTACTTTATGATAGAAAATAATAATTTCAATTGGTATTAAGATCTATGTTAATTTTCAATTGGTATCAACATTTATGTTTAGAAATTCAAAATTTGTTATGATTAATTTCAATTGATATCAAAATTGTTTATTTACAATTGATATGATATCTGTTTACTTATCAATTGGCATCAAGATTTTGTTTTTCAATTGTTATAGTTTCACTTTTAAATTGGTATCAATATGCACTTCCTTGACACATTTTTAATTGGCATCATATTTGAGTTTAGACAAAAAGGGGAAGAACATCCCTTGTTTTTGATCCTTGTTTTGAATATAAAAAGAATATGTGTTATTAGTTTTGTAAATAAGGGAGAAGTATATATTTCCATTAGTTTTGTTTTAACCCCTTTGTTGATGATTGACAAAAAGGGGGAGAAGAATTTGAGTTTATATGCATGTTTGTGTATGCATGTTTTTATGTTTTAGTATGATTTATTAAAGTTTAATTGGTATCATTTAATATGTTCATTTTTTTTTGGTATCAAGAGCCTCATTAGTTTTGTTGGTATCAAGAGCTTCAATAGTTTTGTTTGCAAATTGGTATTGGTATCAAGAGTTTGTTTGAAAACGTACTTTGTTTTGTTTAACTTGTATCAAGAGCATGTTTAGAACTTGATGTTTAATTGATATTAAGAGCTTACATTACATATCTATTTGTTTATTCCTATGCATGAGTTAAGGGGGAGCTTCTTTGAAGCTTTACTTTAATCCATGCATATATAACTCCATGAGTTTTGTCATCATCAAAAGGGGGAGATGGTTGGCCCAAAGGCCTTCCACTCTAGTTTTGATGATGATTAACTCATGTAGTTATGTGTACTAATAATCTTGCAATGTTTAAGTTTCAGATATTTAACAAGATATTAGTTGGTGAAAGCTTCCACACATCTTTCACATATTGATTCAAGAGCCTAAGCATCAAAGATGATATCTAACACTCATTGGAGTCAAGCTCGGTGAATCTTGCTTTGGATCGAGTCGACTTGAAGATTGCGCTCTACAAGAAGACTTAGGTATCCATAGTTTTAGTTTTGAGTTTAGATCTCAAATTGTAAAGATTAGTATAGTATGATATGCTCAAGTTCACAACACACACGTTTCATGTTTTTGAATATTGGTTTTCGGGTTTGGTTTAACCGATCTGGTTTACATGAATAGGAATATCAAATAAGTTTACATGGTTTAATGTATATTAGATTTGTTCTATATACATGTATGCTTCAACTATTTAAAGAAACTTAGTTGATATTCTATTTCATGTGTTTTATGTTTTGGCATTTCTAATCAAAACATATATCGGGTTTTGGAGTTGAACCAGTTTTAGTTCTACTGATCTGCCTGACACCCTTCTATAGTTATTATCATAACTTTTTATTTTATAATCAAATAACATGATTTAACTTGCATTTCAAAGATAACTTTTAGATCTATATTCTTATTTAATAACCATTTTCAGATTCTAATTTTAAAGTTGTCAAATATTGGGTTGAAATCTGTTCTTGTTCTGAAAACAGGTACAGTTTCTGTTTTGACACCTGTAAGTGTTTTATTGATAACTTTCGCATACTAACTGATATTGAGTTATTTTAGATGAATTAGAAAGATAACTTAAAGATCTAC
>JAVJIF010021103.1:0-46455 GCA_038442645.1 Agave tequilana
CTTTTAGAGGACGGTCGACCCGACCGGTCGACCCGAGCCCAACGGCTATTGCCAGCTAGGCGGACGGCCGACCGGACCGTCGACCGCTAAGCCTGCAAAAGCCCAACGGCTCTTTCCTCTTTTGTGCAATTCTGAAAACTGTTTTCTTAATCTGTTTTTGCAGACTTTTTCTGAGGTTTTGGAGAACTTTTTCAGGTCAAATAAACTTAAAATAAATTGTTTTTAACCCTTTCTTCTCCCTATAAATAGAGGAGTATAGCCTCTTGCATTTCTTAACCAAGAAAATACCTAAGTGTTTCAAAATTTTCAAAAGAGAAGAAAAGTTTTTAAGCTCTCCATTTTTCATTCTTTCTTGAGCTTGTTTTCAGTTGTGTTCTCTAGCAAAAATCATCTCTACAACTGAGTTTTCTCACTACACTTCTTAGAGCCAAAATTCCCTACTCAATCTATAAGGAAGTTGTAAAAGAGTGAGAGTTTGTAAGAAGTTTAGTGATCTTGTTGTGATCACTTTGGTTACTTGTGTTCATCTTGTTCTTGTGGAGACACCTCTTCGGTAGAGGTTATTGTAAGTGGTGGAGCTCGGTGCTCGGGTCTTTGGTAGACCGTTGTAAGCGTCCTCGGTGGATATGGAAACCCTTCACGGAGGTGAAGGCGGGGAGTAGAGCGGTGGCTCGAACCTCGAACAAACATCTTGTGTTTGCGATTGCTTTGTGTCCATTTTGTTTTAAATTTCTCTTGCACTCTATTGCCTCCAATTACTTGCTTGAGATCTAGTTTTCTTACCTTGTGTTATTGTCTCTAGTTTGTGATACTTGTGATATATCTTGTGTGCATTACATCATTGCATATTATTCAATCTTTGTTCGATCAATTCTCATACAACAAGGTTGCATTGCGCACCTCTAACCCATTCAAGGGGAATCAGGAGGAAGGAGTTCAGAACCTCTCACGGGGTATTCGGCTCTTAGTCTTGTTTTGAGAGATCGTTGCATCATTCATCCATCTTAGTTTTAAAAAGATTGTTACATTAGCAATTACACCTATTAACCCCCCCTCTAGGTGTTTTTCATAGAGAACACTGGACTGCACTAGAGAGAGTTTTCAGATATCTTAAAGGCACAATTGGCTATTGTCTGACTTACACTGGATATCCTGATGTTATAGAAGGTTATAGTGATGCCAACTGGGTCACTGATTCTAACAGTGTTAAGTCTACTACCGGATATGTATTCATGTTCGGTGGTGCTGCTGTGTCCTGGAAATCCTGCAAACAAATAGTGATTGCCAGGAGCACCATGGAGTCCGAGCTCATTGCTCTGGATACAACTTGCTCTGAAGCTGAATGGTTAAAGGATCTTTTTTCTAAATTCTCTATCGTGCCTAAACCCATACTTCCAATCTCAGTTCATACTGATTCAAAATCCACCATTGAGATTCTAAAGCAAGATAATACCAATAAGAAGATGAACAAACATATTCAAATCAGACTTAAGTCTGTTCAGCGTCTATTGGGCAAAGTTGTGCTTCTGGACTTTGTAAAGTCCGAGAAGAATATTGCTGACCCATTGACTAAGGGTCTTTCTAGGAGTGTGGTCCTAGAATCATCGAGGGAGATGTGGTTAAGCCCATAGTAGAGTTCACCGACAGCGGGAACCCAACTACTTGATTGGGAGTTGATTCCATGAAAGAGGTTTAATGTGGTAGGAACAAGCTGGACTGGTGATACTCGTGTGGAGCATCGACCCGGATATATTTATATCACGTATGTAGTATTGTAGCTACTACCCCTTCTCTATGATGACGATACTCTTATAATACAGCTAGGTAAGGATGAGTTTAACTCTTAATAAGTCCAACGCATGTAGTGTGGAGGGTATACTATCCAGCTGTAGTACCCTTGGAGGACTTACCTATGTGAGAGGAACCGTGATGGCCGCGGTTGGGGGGGTAGGGCTGACCCTAGAAACTCTCATGAGTCGGTTATTGTGAGCATGGCCTTTAACGCTCAACCCGCTCGCTCAATAGATGGAGACTTACTGTGTGTGTATTCTATCAATATCTGGTAAAAGACGCTAGTTCCAGGCGTAGTCCACTATGTCTCTCAGATGGTGATGAATTCACTAAGGAAGGTTCCATGCGTAGTCCACCTGTCCTGAATTCACAGTATGATGTTGCCCGATTTCACTCGTGTTTTATGATCTGGTGATTTGATTGTCATTTATTATTGATTTGTTTTATCCTCTCTGAACTCAAGTTTTGGGGGGGGACTGTTGTATGTGTTTTGAGTTTCCCTCTTATTTGCCTTTGGTTTTAGTCCCACATTGGATAGGAGATAGGATGTTAGCTAGTATATATACCAACACCTCTCATGCCTATTGTTATGAGTGTTGGGCCATGGGCCACATCCCCACACGCGCGCACACGCGCCGAACCGGGCCGGGCCGGGTGCGGGTGGCGCGCGCCCACGACCTGCGGACACGAATGCAGTTCGATTCAGGGGCTTGTTGGACCTGCTACATTTTGTTTTTTAATTTTTATTTTTTATTTAAATTCTGTTGAGATTTTTCGGGAATAGTTGGACCCGTTCAAGAGAATCGGATCTGCACGTTGTAACCACTCGAGCATGATCGTAGATTCTCTCGGTCTGTTTCAAACAGAAAGATCTGCAGAGGGTTATAAATACCCTAGTTCTGCATGTACTTTTACATGAAACAGAAATAGTCCGCTCTCTTTCTCCCACATATTTCTTACATTCTGCTGAAAGAAGCTGTGTTCCTGCAATCGGTTTATGATGTTTTCCCGATGTCTTTTTTTCTACTTACAGGCAACGAATCTCCATCTGAGCAGAGGCCTGACTCATCGTCCTGAGTTGGGTGCTGGTGTGCTACCGGGGGAGTTTTTACCGCTAGAAGAGGAGGCCACGTTCAAGGTCCGGACGAGAGACCGGCCAACTTTCTTCTAGGGCAATGCGTCTGCACGACTACGTCACCCCAGGCCAGCTTTTTGCTTTCTTTTAATTCTTTATTTTAGTTGCATGCTTAGGACAAGTAATTTATTGAATTCAAGGAATTATATTTATTGCATGTTTTAATTCAGTTAAATATCCTACATTTACTCCAATAAAAGCATCTCTATTTATAGGCATACAAACACAACTGTTGTGTCCCAATGTTTGCTAACCCAACCGAGGGGCTGCTTCTCTTTGCCTCTTCCCTTTTCTATTACATATAACTATTTCAAAAAGATATATGTGTTGTAAATACATAAAATAGTGGATGTCCACCATACTTCTTCACATTTTTTCTTGTAAATGCATGAGTTAGTGGGTGACATCTTCACCTTCTCCTTTGTAAATACATATTATGAATGCATGAGTTAGTGGGTGACCTTTTCACTTTCTCCCTTGTAAATGCATATTGTGAATACATGAGATAGTGAGTGGCCTCTCTATTTTTCTCCTTGAAATTTATGCTCTACATGCCTATAAATGGATGCTACAAAGAAGAATGAAATACACACATGTTTGAGAATAATTTTTCTTAGCTTCTCCTCTCATTCCTAAAATTTCTCTTGGTTTTCCCTCTCATTCCTCTAAAATCAGCATGAGGTTTTAAGGAACGAACGAACAAGATTGCAAAATCTCAATATCACAAAACTTGATTTTATCGCTCTAGATATCTCGGGCAAAAACTACCTATCATGGATTTTTAACGCTGAGATACATCTCGAGACTAAGAACATTGGAGAGAAAATTAAAGAAGAAAACAAAGCATCACAGCAGGATCACACTAAGGCACTAATCTTTCTTCGACATCATATTGATGAAGGATTGAAAGCTGAATATCTCATGATAAAAGATCCTTTAACACTTTGGGCTAATCTAAAAGAGAGATATGATCATCAGAAAACTGTTATTTTATCAAAAGCTTGATATGAATGGATACACTTGAGGTTGCAACATTTCAAAACAGTTAGTGAATACAACTCCGCATTGTTTAAAATTGTCTTCAAGTTAAAATTATGTAGAGAAAATGTAACCGAAAAAGACATGTTAGAAAATATTTATTCTACTTTTCATGCCTCAAATTTTCTCCTGCAGTAGCAATACCAAGAGCGAAAAATCAAGAAATATTCTGAATTAATTTCATCTCTCTTCGTTGCCGTACAAAATAACGAGCTTTTAATGAAAATCACAATTTATGTCCAAACTGATCTTCACCATTCCCTGATGTGCATAAAACTGTATTTCTCAAAGTGAATGCAGCATCATCCCACAAATATGGGCGTGAACGTGCACGAGGTCGTGGCAAGTTTCGTGGTGGTGGTCATAATCACTATGCTCCAAATGTTCCTTGCAAAAACACACCGCGCCACCAAAAGTGGACAAATGTTGAGGCAAAGCAAGAAAACGAGAAAGAAATGCGAGTTAAAGCGCATCATCATCATGGAAATGCTTGTTATAGGTGTGGAATGAAAGGACATTGGTCTCGTACATGTCGTACGTCAAAATATTTGGTGGATCTTTACAAAGCATCGAAGGAAAAGGGGAGAATATAGAAATGAATTTCATTAATCTTGATGGTGAAAATAACAAAACAAACTTGGATATTTTTATTTCTTTGTGGCCTCGGGTGAAAAAACTCAACTTGCTGAACGGTGATGGGTTTGTCCCAACCGATTAAGCTTTGTTTCTGTTTGTAGTGTTATCTTGTTATCTATGTCTGGTGTCTTTCTTTCTTAGTTTGATCACTAAATAAAATAGTTTGTCTGATTGTCATCAATTTATTTTGTTAGAATATTAAGATGAGTGGTGAAGACATGTATCTTACAGACAGTGCCACTACACACACTATCCTTCAAGATAAGATCTATTTTACAAGTTTAATTTCAGAAGAAACTAATGTAAATATTTATATCAGGTACCGCAAATTTAATTGAAGGCTCCGGAAGAGCTAACATCATGTTGCCAGAAGGGACAAAATTATGTATTAGTAATGCATTATATTCTAGCAAATGCAGAAGAAATTTGCTTAGTTTTAAAGATATTTGCTGCAATGAATATCATATTGAAACCACAAATGAATCTAATGTTGAATATCTTTGCATTACCTCTGTCATTTCATGCAAGAAGCATATTTTGGAGAAGCTTCCTGCACTCTCATCTAGGTTATACCATACAACAATAAAAATAATCGAATCACATATTGTAATGAACCAGAAGTTCTCCGATCCAAAAAACTTCATGCTTTGACATGATCGATTGGGTCACCCATGGGTAATTATGATGCAGAGAATAATTGAAAATTCATATGGACATACGCTAAAGAAGCAGAAAGTTCTTTTACCAGGGGATTATGTTGTGCCTACGACAACAACCTGATGAGGATCTCTTGAATCTCCCAAGCACGAAGAACAATCCCAAACAGCACAAAACAATCACCAGAGAAAGCACACACGCAAACAAACAATTTAACGAGGTTCAGCCTCAATGCCTACGTCCTCGGGGCAATCAGAAGAGAGATTAAATTACTTGGAAGATGATTACAATTGCTAGCAGCCTCTTTGATTGCAAGAGAGCTCCAGCAAATCCCCAGCTTTCAGATACAAACCCTAGAAACCAACAACAGCCCTTAAATACAACAGGTTTCCAAACCTGCAAATCGCAGCCCGCCCCGCTTGTCGGTCGACCGCCCGGTCGACCGACCTCTTCCACCGGTGGACCGGTCGGTCGACTGGGTGCCCAATAGAGAGTTGAGTACTTTCAGTCGGTCGACCGAGCTCCAACTTGTGCACGTTGTGCACGTCGGTCGACCGGACCGGTCGACCGACCTTCTGATACCTGCGGGCGGTCGACCGGGCCGGTCGACTGGCCAACCTGTTTTCTGCTGCTGCTGCTAATTTCTGCTGCTGTTTCCTTCGCCTTTCGTCGTCGATTTCCTTGGCGATCACCTCGACGACCCCTCGGCAATTCATGTCAACTTCCTCAGCAATATTCTCTCCTTCCAACAATTCTCCACCCGGTGAAGATTCCCAAATCTGAGTCGAACTGTCCATCGACTCGAGAGCGGCTGCACCAATGTGCTTGCCTACGTAACCTGCCCAAGGGATCAAGCCGTCGTAGTTCATCCAAATGAGCTTCAGCAAGCTCAAGCTACCTGAAGGACATGAAGTAAAGCTTTGCAATGTGTAAACTTAACTCCCGACACCACCTTCGTAAGCTTGTCGGCTGGATTCTCTGAAGTGTGAATCTTCAACAATTCGATGTCACCTTCCTCCACAATCTCCCAAACGAAATGGTACCTGACATCAATATGCTTCGTCCTTGCATGATAGACCTGGTTCCTAGCCAAGTAGATGGCGCTCATATTGTCACAGTTAATCTTCAACAGATCCTGTTCCACGCCCAAGTCATCAAGCAACCCCTGAAGCCAGATCGCCTCCTTCATGGCCTCTGTCATAGCCATATACTCAGCCTCTGTGGTCGACAAAGCGACGGTATACTGCAGTGTGGAGCGCCAACTCACCGGTGCCTGTGAGAATGTGAAGACATATCCCGTTGTCGACCGGCGCTTGTCAAGGTCACCTGCATAGTTTGAATCAACATACCCTATGCACTCTTGCTTTCCAATGTTGTCCTTCTCAAACACTAGGCCTACATCAATTGTTCCTTTGATGTACCTCAAGATCCATTTCACAGCTTCCCAATGACCCTGTCCCGGATCATGCATGTATCGGCTCACCATGGAGACGGCCTGTGATAGATCTGGTCTCGTACACACCATAGCATACATCAAGCTACCCACCGCACTGGCATATGGAATGTGAGACATATACTCACGCTCTTGAACACTTCTCGGAGACATCTTTGCAGACAATTTGAAGTGAGGAGCCATAGGTGTACTAACAGACTTGGTATCCTTGCTGATATTGAATCTCTGCAGTACCTTCTCCAAATAGCCCTTCTGAGTCAAACTCACCCTGCCAACTCTCTGGTCTCTAGTGATCTCCATGCCCAATACTTTCCTAGCTTCGCCCAGGTCCTTCATCTCAAACTTTGACGATAGATTCTTCTTCAGAGCATCAATAGCAGATCTTGACCTCGAAGCAATCAATATATCATCTACATAAAGAAGTAAATAGATATATTCACCTAATGGTAGCCTGTTGTAGTACACACATGGATCATAGTGGCTACGTGTGTACTTCTTCTTTCTGATTAAGCTATCAAATCCCTTGTACACTGTCTAGGAGACTGCTTCAATCCGTACAACGACTTCTTCAGCTTGCATACTAATTCTTCCTTCCCTGCAGTCTTGAAACCTGTGGGCTGTGTCATGTAGATCTCCTCCTCAAG
Source organism: Agave tequilana (assembly GCA_038442645.1). NCBI lineage: Eukaryota > Viridiplantae > Streptophyta > Magnoliopsida > Asparagales > Asparagaceae > Agave > Agave tequilana. Next base: position 7,355 of record JAVJIF010021103.1, read on the forward strand.
ATCGCCGTGGAGAAAGGCGGTTTTCACATCAAGTTGGTCAAGCTCCAACTTATTCTGCACAACCAAGGCCAATAGAATACGAATTGACGAATGTTTAACTATAGGAGAGAATACCTCATTATAGTCAATTCCTTCCCTCTGAGCATAGCCTTTAGCCACCAACCGAGCCTTGTAGCGCACTGCATCTTCTTGAGAGATCCTTACTTTTTAGCAAACACCCACTTGCATCCTATGGCCTTCTTCCCCTTGGGCAACTTGGTGAGTTCCCATGTGTCGTTCTTGTAGAGAGATTGCATCTCTTCATTCATGGCCTCTTTTCAGATCCTTGCTTCCGAACTGATCTTAGCTTCTCTGAAGGTAGATGGAATAGCTTCCTCGACGACTGGAAGTGCATACGCGACGACCATATCAGTGGTGAGCCAACCTGGTCTCCTAGTGTTTCTCCTTGGTCTTTCAACTGTAGTAGGATCTGGAATAGTACTCATGACCTGCTCTTGACCCTGTTCAACATCTTCAGCATCTTCTTCAACTACTCGATCACTGCCCTGTGTCATCTCAGGAATGATCCGAACTGATGCTGATTCCTCTAGAGATGGTGGATCTGCATCAATCTCCACCTGCTGCAATAGCTCCTTGGTCTTGCTGGTCTCCACCTGCTGAGAGACCGTAGGCTTCATCAAAGAAGCCTCATCGAACGTGACATGCCTGCTGAGTAAGAACTTGTTGTCCGTTTGGTCCCAAATCTTGAACCCCTTGGTTCCTCGCTTGAAGCCAACGAACACTCCCTTCTTTGCCCTTGGGTCCAACTTGTCTTCTCTGACATGGTAGTAGCTGGACATCCGAAGACTCGTAGCAAATCATATTCACTAGCAGCTTTTCCTGACCAAGCTTCAAGAGGAGTCTTCCCCTATTGCAGACGACGGCAACCTATTCACGAGGTGGCATGCATACGCCAAAGCTTCAGCCAAAAACTTCTTTGACAGTCCTGCATTGGATAACATACACCGAACCTTCTCTAGCAAGGTCCGGTTCATCCTCTCAGCCACCCTATTTTGTTGCGGAGTCTCTCGTACCGTGAAGTGTCTCTCTATGCCCTCATCACGGCATAGCTATAGGAAAAGATCCGATTTGTACTCTCCTCCATTGTCAGAACGGAGGACCTTGATCTTCCTTCCCGTGCTTCTCTCCAGATTAGCCTTCTACTTCACGAACATTTCTAGGACTTCTCCTTTGTGTCGCATGGTGTACACCCAACAGCGCCTAAAAAATCGTCAATGAACGACATAAAATAGTGGTTCCCTCCAGGTCCCCAGACATCCGTGTGAACATAGTCAAGAATACCCTCCGTGCAGTGTGAAGCTGTGCCAAACTTCACCTTGGTCTTCTTGCCGATGATGCAATGCTCACAGAAATCCATCTTGCAAGTTTTGGCACCCTTCAGCAACCCTTACCTCACAAGAGCTTGCATTGACTTCTCTCCTACATGACCCAGCCTCATGTGCCACAGCTGGGTTGAATCTTCCTTCGGACTTGTAGAAGCCACCACTTGCCCTGTCACCGTACTACCCTTCAAGTAGTATAGGTTGTTCCGACGCTCGGCCTTCAACACCACCATCGAACCATTTGTCATTCTAAGGACTCCTTCCTTAATCGACACCCCAAAGCCCAATGACTCCAAAGCTCCTACGGAAATCAAGTTTCTCTTCAACTGAGGTACATACCTCACTTCCTTCAGCTCTCTCACCATCCCATCAAACATTCTGATTGGAATAGTGCCAACACCCTCCATGTGCACGGATGATCGTCGCCCATGACGACCGAATACCCCTCCAGCTTCTCAAAACTGGTAAACCAGTCCCGATTAGGGCATATATGATATGTTGCACCTGTATCCAAGATCCACTCGTTTTCACCCGAGTAGCCTATGATGGGCGTAGTAACTGAAAAAGAGAACACTGACGAATCTGAGTCTGATCCATCTGCCTGTGATTTACTGCTTGCAGTGTTAACCACCTTTGCGAGATTTGCCTCGGATTTTGATTCTTTCTTCTTTCCTTTGAACTTCGGACAGTCCACTTTCCAGTGCCCAATCTCTCTGCAGAAAGCACACTGATTCCTTTTGAGATCCCTGAACCCTGGCCTGGACTTAGATCTTCCTCTAACCTCCTTGCCCATCCTCGATGAACCTCTGCCTCTTACTTCCAGTGCCTCCGCTGATGAGCTTGACTTAGAAGGATGTCTCTCCTTCTTCCTCGTCTCATAACTTGTCAGTGCAGACGACACCTCATTGTAATCCAAAGTCTGCCTTCCATTGATGAAGGTCAGTGTGAATGTCTCATACTCCTCCTCTGGGAGTGAGATCAGGAAGATGATCGCGTTGTCTCCTCTTCTACAATGACATCCACGTTCACCAAGTTTGTAAGAAGTTTCGTGTATCGGTTGATGTGCTCATTCACTGTGCTCCCCTTCTTCATCTGAAATCGATACAGCTTACTCTTAAGCTGCAACCTGGACTCAACACTCTTCGTCAGGTATTTCTTCTCAAGGGTTTCCTACAGATGCTTCGCCGATGTCTCATGTTGTGCAAGGTATTTTATATCTTGCGACAAACATGAACGTATCAACCCACACGCCGACCTGTTCATCTTTGCCCACTCTTCATCAATGGTCATGCTCTTCTTCTTCTCCAATAGGAGAGTGTCCTCGAGGTTCGATGCATTCAGTGCATCCATAACCTCACATCTCCACATCCCGAAGTTATTTGTACCGTTGAACTTGACAACATCAATCCTCGGGTGAGGATTCATGGTCTTAACCGAAGCAATTTCTTCTGCCATTGAGATTTCTTGATCCTCTATCTATGCGGAAAATCAACCAACTGAAAATAGATCACTACTCAGATAAAAATTGGATTTTTACCTTTTTCTTGAAACCCTAAATTGAGTTTCTCACCGGATCTACTCCACCACAGATTCCACGAGCCCTCCTTGCGTCCTCCTGAGATCGACACACGATCCCACGAACACCAATACCTTTGATCTGAGATCGACACATGATCTCCACCGAATCAGATCTCGAGGCCTCCGAATCTCCAGAAATCCCAAGCGAAACCTGGAAGCTCTGATACCACTTGTTGTGCCTACGACAACAACCTGATGAGGATCTCTTGAATCTCCCAAGCACGAAGAACAATCCCAAATAGCACAAAACAATCACCAGAGAAAGCACACACGCAAACAAATAATTTAACGAGGTTCGGCCTCAATGCCTACGTCCTCGGGGCAATCAGAAGAGAGATTAAATTACTTGGAAGATGATTACAATTACTAGCAGCCTCTTTGATTGCAAGAGAGCTCCAGCAAATCCCCAGCTTTCAGATACAAACCCTAGAAACCAATAACAGCCCTTAAATACAACAGGTTTCCAAACCTGCGAATCGCAGCCCGCCCTGCTTGTCGGTCGACCGCCCGGTCGACCGACCTCTTCCACCGGTCGACCGGTCGGTCGACTGGGTGCCCAACAGAGAGTTGGGTACTTTCAATCGGTCGACCGAGCTCCAACTTGTGCACATTGTGCACATCGGTCCACCGGACTGGTCGACCGACCTTCTGATACCTGCGGGCGGTCGACCGGGCCGATCGACCGGCCAACCTGTTTTCTGCTGCTGCTGCTAATTTCTTCTGCTGTTTCCTTCGCCTTTCGTCGTCGACTTCCTTGGCGATCACCTCGACGACCCCTCGGCAATCCATGTCAACTTCCTCAGCAATATTCTCTCTTTCCAACACATTATTCATGTACTACTTGTTCTCAAGGCAAATTAATTATTAAGCCATCACCTTCTAAAATTACCAATGAAATCCCAAACTTTTTAGAACGAATTCAAGGGGATATATGTGGACCAATTCACCCACTTTCTAGATCATTTAGTTATTTCATGGTTTTAATTGATGCTTCCAGTAGATGGTCACATGTTTGTTTGCTTTCTTCTTGTAATGTTGCACCTGCTAAATTACTTGCCCAAATTATTTAATTACGATCATAATTCTTTGATTATCCAATCAAGTCAATTCGTCTTGATAATGCTGGTGAATTTTCTTCCCGAGCATTTGATGATTTTTTTCATGTCTCTAGGAATTACTATGGAACATCCTGTTGCTCATGTTCACACCCAAAATGACTTAGCAGAATCTTTTATCAAAAGACTTCAGTTGATGACTAGGCCTTTACTTATGAGAACAAAACTCTGCTTGGGAACATGCAATATTACAGTTGCATTAGTCTGCATCTGAACTTCGGCCTACCACAAGTATTCACCTTTTCAACTAGCTTTTGGTCAACCTCTAAACATTAAGTCACTTGCGAGTTTTTAGTTGTGTTGTGTATGTCCCAATTGCACCCCCTTAACGTACCAAAATGGGTCCTCAACGAAAGTTTGAGATTTATGTTGGTTTTGATTCTCGTCCATAATAATATACCTTGAACCCTGATGGGTGATATTTTTAAAGTAAGATTTGCGGATTATCATTTTGATGAGACAACATTCCCACTTTTAGGGGGAGAAAAATCAAAGACTGAAGAATGACGTGAAATTTCTTGAAAAATTATAACTTTATCTCATCGTGATCCTCGCACTAATCAATGTGAACTTGAAGTTCAAAAGATTATTCATTTACAAAGTATTGTGAACCAGTAACCGGATGCTTTCACTGACAATAAAAAAGTAACAAATCACATATATCGGCAATTGAACACTCCAGTAAAGATCAATGTCTCGGAAGGACAATTAACTAATACAATTGCAAATCAGTTTAAGACACGTCTAAAGTATGAAAGACCAGTCGGTACAAAAGACACGGTTCCTCGAAAAAGAAGGTTACAAGACTTAAATAAGAAAACTCCAGAAGAGTTCACGAAACAAAAGAAGGCAATAGAAATGGGTATGCCAAAAGAGTACATACAACAAAAGTATGCAATAGAATTAATGGTCCCTGAAGAGACACATGTATCTGAAAACAAGGAGACATCAATCAATTATGTATCAACTGGATATATATGAGATAGAAATAATATTAGTGTTGATGACATATTTGCCTTCACAGTAGCACTTGAAATCACCAGAAGTGATGAGGATCCTAAACCACAAACCATCGAAGAGTGTCGATGTAGACATGATTGACCAAAATGAAAAGAAGCAATACAGGCAGAACAAGACTCTTTAACAAAACATAAAGTATTTGGACCTGTAATCTAAACGCTTGAGAATATAAAGCCTATAGGATTCAAATGGGTATTTATTCGAAAAACTACTGAAAATAATGAGATTGTATGATACAAAGCTCGACTCGCAGCACAAGGTTTCTTGCAAAGACCTAAAATTGATTATGGAGAAACATATTGTCCTATAATGGATGTTACTACTTTTCACTATTTGATTAGTTTGGTAGTCTCAGAAGGACTATGCATGCGTCTTATGGATGTAGAGGACTATGCATGCGTCTTATGGATGCAGTTACGACATATTTGTATGGGTCATTAGGTATGACAATATATGAAGATCCCAGAAGGATTCAAGGTTCCTAAAGTACATAGTTCAAAATCACGTAGTCTACACTCAATTAAGCTACAACGATCCTTATATGGATTAAAACAATCAGGACGCATGTGGTATAATTGTCTTAGAGAATATTTATTAAAGATGGATATGTAAATAATCCCCATATGTCCATGTATATTCATAAGAAAATTGAAAATTGATTTTTCATAGTCGCAGTATATGTTGATGATTTGAACTTTATAAGGACTCCTGAAGAGCTCATAAAGATTGCCTTTTATTTGAAAAAAAAGAGTTTGAAATGAAGATCTTGGGAAAACAAAATTTTGTCTTGGCCTAAATATTGAGCACTTTCAAGAAGAAATTTTCCTTCATCAAAAAACATACACCAAAAGAATCTTGAAGCTTTTTTATATGGATAAAGCTCATCAATTAACATCTCGGATGGTTGTACGATCACTTGATGTGAAAAAAGATCATTTTCGTCCTCCTGAAGGGGGTGAAGAACTTCTTGATTCCGAAGTACCATATCTTAGTGCAATTGGTGCTCTTACATATCTTGTAAATTGTACACGATTAGACATTGCATTTTCAATCAATCTATTAGCAAGATATAATCTACCTCAACTTGAAGGCACTGGAATGGTGTCAAACACATATTTTGTTATTTATATGGAACAGTTAATTTGGTTTATTTTACCCCCAAAGAATCGAAGTCATCTATAGTTGGATATGCAGACGCTGGATATATTTCTAATCCTTATAAAGGAAGATCACAAATAGGCTATGTCTTCACGTACGGTGACACCACTATATCATGGATATCTGTAAAATAAAATATAGTTGCCACTTCATCCAATCACTCTGAAATTCTTGCAATTCATGAAGTAAGTCATGAATGCATATGGTTAAGATTTATGATCAAGCATATTCAAGAATCATGTGGATTATCCTCAATAGAAGATACTCTAACAACATTGTTTGAAGATAATGTTGTTTGTGTTGTACAAAATATAGGAGGCTACATTAAAGGAGATATGATCAAACACATATCACCGAAGTTCTTCTACACAAATGAGTTCCATAAGAGAGGCAATGTCGATATTCAGAAAATACAGTCAAGTGACAATCTGACAGATTTATTCACAAAAGTATTACCGACATCAACATTTAAGAAGCCGGTACATAAAATTAGAATGTGCCATCTCAGAGATGTTACATGCTGAAATTTAAATTTATCTCATCACGGAAGCGTGTCATCAATAGGTCTACACACTGTGCTCTTTTTCTTCATCCAAATTTTTATTCCACTCGGTTTTTCTCGACAAGTTTTAATGAAGCAGTGTCATATGCTTACTAGGTGTATATGAATATGTACTCAGTTTTTTTAGTTCAGATTTTATCTCACTGGATTTTACTGGCGAGATTTAATGAGGTATATTCAAGAATGGTGGACATCCAATGGGAGTATTGTAAATACATAAAATAGTGGATGACCACCATACCTCTTCACATTCTTTCTTATAAATGCGTTTTATGAATGCATGACTTAGTGGGTGACCTCTTCACCTTCTCACTTGTAAATGGATATTATGAATGAATGAGTTAGTGGGTGACCTCTTCACCTTCTCTCTTGTAAATGGATATTATGAACGCATGAGTTAGTGAGTGACCTCTTCACCTTCTCCCTTGTAAATGCATATTATGAATGCGTGAATTAGTGGGTGACCTCTTCACCTTCTCATTTGTAAATGCATATTATGAATGTATGTTATGAATGCATGAGTTAGTGGGTGACCTCTTCACCTTCTTATTTGTAAATGCATAGTATGAATGTATGAGATAGTAGGTAGCCTCTCTATTTTTCTCCTTATAATCTATGCTCTACATGCCAATAAATAGAAGCCACAAAAAAGAATGGAATACACATAAGTTTGAGAACAATTTCTCTTGATTTTTTCCTCTCATTCCTCTAAAATTTCTTTTAGTTTCATAATAATATTGATGAGGACATCGCGCCAGTTGCTTGTTATTTTTTATGCCTTAGCGTATGTTGAGTTTTGTTTCTTCTTTTATTGAGCTTTAGTACCACATCGGTTATATCTGGGAATTGCTCTTTTGTAAAGCCTATAAATAGGCCTCAAACTTCTTTTATTGAGCAGATAATGAAGAATTAAAAACTTTTTCAGTTATATTCTCTTGAGAGTGCTCTTGAGTTTTTAGTGTGAAGCCCGTAGTGCAAGGGGTGTGAAGCCCGTGTAAGGGGTGTGAAACCCAAAGTTATCTGATTATTTCTTCAATCATAATCTCTCTTTTTATTTTATTTTTTGTAAAACCCTAGTTTTTTCTTTTATTTGTATTCAAAGATGATTGTGATCCTATATTACATTAATTTGGTATCAGAGCATAGGCTCCAATCCCCTTCAATATTTTCTTCTTCATCTTCAAAGCCTAGTCCCTGCTCAAAACCCTAGATTTCTTTCTTAAACAAAAAATACGGTAGCCAAATTACCCTGAAATTTCTTCTAAAATACCCCAAAATACAATTCATATTGTTCATCTTCTTCCTTTTTGAAATTCAAAAAAAATATACACTGTTCTTCCTCCTCTCCCTCTCTCTCCTCTGCAAACCCAATACACCACCTCCGCATCATGTTCACCACCACCCTCAAGATCTCGCCGATAGCCTCCCGCAACTCGCCGCCAACTGCCAACAACACCTCCAACACCAGATCTCTGACGAAGATGCAGATCCAGATCCTGTCGTCATCATCGCTTGGAAATCGCGGTTGAAAGTTAGAAGGACCTCGTTGAAGCGTCATCGTCTTCATCAGAGCTTCTTTGGCGCTCCATAGACTCGTCGGAGCTTCCAGTGCTTCGTCGTCCTCACCCGACCTCACTTCACTCGATCTGCACCTTGTTCACATCAGAGCCATCAGATCCCCTTACCCTATCATTGCTGAAGCCTCATCAACGTCAGATCGGAGCTCTGTCAACCTCCTTAGCAATGCTCAAGCATTCCGGTAGCACTCGGTCACCTCCTCTGGCAGAATCCACTCGGTAAGGAGTAGATCGGACTCGACTCTGCCAGATCAGACTCCTTTCGACGTCACCGACGATGCCCAGGTCTTGAGGACCTTTCTCTTGGTCGTTGAACACCCACCGGTGCCTTGCGACACCCGGACCTTTCCCTGGCCATCGCCCTCTAGCTGAGTTCGCTCGGGTGAGAAGGGGGAGCCATAGTTGAGTCTGATCGACCTAATCAGATAAACTAAAGTGTTATCGGGTCAGATCACACTGAACCCGACCCGATCCACTCATGAGAACCGACCCGTGCCTTCTGACGTTAGTGCTAACATCAGCGACGAGTTGATCTAGTGAGTCGACTCAATTGACTCAAACGGTGTGTTTTGACTCAGTACAGAAGCAACTCAGCGCCTCCAAAGGCCATTCTGAGCTCGTTTTAAGCCCGATTCGAGTCATTTTTGAAGCAGCAGATTCGTAGAGAGCAGCACTATACATCTACAGCAGGATCGAGCTACAGTCGTCTACCAGATTCAACTCAACAGGTAGTGCACAGCAGCCCAAAGCATATGTCTTATCTGATTCATGCCAGATTTACGCCGTTCTCGAGGCAGCCATCTTCCACCCCTTATTACTACTGTCTAGAAATCTTGTGAGTAATTTTAGCTCTTCGGTGTGGGCATTTTTCTAAGAAATTTTAGAGGAATTTTACGTTTAGGCGTGAACGATTCAACCCTCAGGTGATATCCTAACTTGAGCAAAATTATTAACTGTTAGATTACTTGCAACTACTATTTGGATTGCTATAATTTGTGGGTTGAAATGCTATTTTCCTTTATCTAGTGGTTGCATCAGTATTTATCACTTATCATCATTTTAGGAGTGCATTTCTTTGCACTTAGAACTTGAACTCTATATTTTGTTTAGTGTATGTATTTAGTTTGCTTGAGTTTAGGAGTCTCCACTGCATCTTGATTATTGAATTTTGTATTTGAGCCATCATGACTAATCAATATTATAGGGACCCCCTCTTAGACCAGCTGTATGACCTCCGTCAAGGTCATATATTCTTTCAGGATTACATAACCATATTTAAGGACTTAACCCATCGTGGACGTGAGAGAGCATCATTCTGAGAGTATAACTAGGTTTGTTTGGGGTTTACGGTCTAAAATAAAACGTGCTATGATTATTCGCCCTTATGACTTAGGCACGATTGAAGAGGCTTTGATATTGCATTAAGATTAGACTTGACTTTTAAAACACTAGTCAATGTCAAGACCAGGTGTTCTAATTGTGAGAGATATGGGCATTATGATTATCAGTGCCCCTCAGAGAGTCAGCATGTTAAAACTGTGCCCACTGATGATGTTGATGACTCGAAGGTAATTAAGGAAGTCCATGTTCCTTCTAAGACTCTTAGTATAATTGAAAACACATTAGTTTGTGCCGACATACTTGTTAACGATGAAATCCACATGTCTTCTGATAATGTCAGTGATGACATAAATGAGATAATTGAGTCTAATACACCCACTATGCCTAGTTAGTCATTCGAGTCTCCTTGTACTGAATATAGTTTTATGGTTGTTCCTATTGATTCATCTTTTAGGAAGTCACCTGAATTTCTTATCAAGATCCAACAAATGGTTTTTATTATTTCATTTTTGTCGATTGTTTAAAGTTTGTATCTGAGTCCAATGTGCCTCCATCTGTGGGGATAGATGTGTGTCCTCCTTGTTGGCCCAAAGGCCATTAGCCCTAGTTTTGATGATAACAAAACATATGTAGTTATGTTTTTAACAATTTTGTTTAACAAAGTTTCAGGTTAATTGTTTGTTGCATTTTCGGCTCTATCACAAGACTCACATATTTGGAAGCCAAGAAGATGTAGATCCCAGAGCGTAAACGCATAGAAGAGCTTAACGATCAAGTATACTAGAGAAGACTATATCAACATTTGTATTCTTACTTTTTGTATTTTAGATAGGATTTATAGTCATTTGTTAAAATCAAGATGATATATGTTGATAGCTTTTGAGACTGACACGCACACATTTCATACTCCTATGTACTTTTAAAAAGAGTTCATAACTATTGTCTTTATCGTTTTCAAAATCGAGTTTCGGAAAAACGAGTTTCGAAAAAAAAATCAGATTTTTGATTTAGAAAAGTGTTTTTATAAAATATAGTTCTAACTTTGTTTTGTGTTAATTCATGATCACACACTGGTTCTACAACTCCCTAGAACTCTATTTTATGTTTAAAGATCAAAAGTTATTTTGTCGGAAAAAGATTGTTTTCAAAAAGATTTCAATATCTTGCCTTTGGCCCTTAGTCGGTCGATCGAGACCGATCAGTCGACCGTAGGCAGAGCAAAATTGCTCTGTTGGTCGACCGACATGCACCAAAGTGCATTTGTGCACTTCGGATGACCGGGCGGTCGACCGATTGTAAGAGTTTTGCTCTCGGTTGGGTCCGGTCGACCATCCCGGTCGACCGACAGAGAGTTTAGCTCTCTAATTAGGAACAACGGTCGACCCACTGATCGATTGCTATCCCCAACGGTCGAAAATCTGACCGTTGGCGGTTTATCGGCCGGTCGACTGACAGAAAATTTTTCTTCTGGATTTTCCAAACGGCTATATTCTGATTTGTCTTTTTCTGAGTCTTTTTCCAGCTACTCTTTTGATTTTTCTACTCATATTTTCATCTCCTATAAATAGTGAGACTGTAGAAAAACCCTTCAACAAGACTTCTAAAGTTTAGATCAAGTTTTTACAAGTTTACGTCAAGATTTAGCTTTTTCTTAAAAGATTTCCTTTTAAGCGAAAATTCTATATTCTTGATTTTTAGCTTGAGCCTTCCTTCTACATCATTACAAACTATTTTCACTACGCAATCCCAAAGAGTTTCACCTCCTCATCTTGGCTATAGGATTGTGCTTGTGAGCCTTTTGTGACCAAGTGAAGATCACCGATTTTCTTCTATTGTGAAGTTGTAGAGGTTGCGGCCTTAAGTGAGCTAGTGAACTCCGTGTTGGTATTGCGGCACCGCGAGAGAGGACTTGTAAGTCTATTAAGTTCTAATGAGAAATTGTAATGGTTAATGATCTAGTGAGATTGGTCATAGTGAAAATCCTTTGAAGGCGGGGACGTAGAGCAGCGGCTCGAACCTCGGAACATATCATCGTGTTTGCGATTGCTTACTCTTTCTCTCTTCACTCTACTCTCTTTTTATTTACTTGCATACTTATATTGTTTACTTATTTACAAGTATTTCTTGTGTTATGATTGGTATTTTCTAGGTTGCTAGCAAGTAAATTTTATTCCATATTATTTTTCATTTAGTATAACCATCACCTATTCACCCCCTCTAGGTGATTTACAATTGGTATCAGGGCCTAACCTAGTTTTGATTTAACCACCTTAGGGAGATCCTTTCATTTGGCTATATTCATTTGATGCATTTGTTGTGCACTTATACTTATTTTCATGGCATCACACGACTTTTCTATCATCAAATCCCCACCCAAATTTGATGGATTGAATTTTCCCATTTAGAAGGTCAAAATGAACCTATTCCTTAAGTCCCTAGGAGTTAGAGTTGCCAAGGCCATTACAAAAGAATTTGTTGAACCTCAGGTGATGCGGATACATGGTCTGAAGCAACCGCTAAGAAGTATGAGGCTAATACTAAAACCCAATATGCACTTACACAAGCATCAAATGATGATGATTTTTCTCGTGTAATTAATTGCAAATCCGCTTATGAGGTTTGGAATGATCTTATCATTACTCATGAGGGGACGTCGCAAGTCAAGAGATCTAAAGTTGACTTACTCTGTTCTCAATATGAGAATTTTTATATGCTTGAAACTAAAAGTATCGATGAGATGCTTATTCGGTTCACCAAGATTACTAATGGATTATCTTCTTTAGATGACACCATTGACGATGACCAAAAGATTCAGAAGGTCATTAGAGCTCTTCCCAAAGCTTGAGAAATCAAGGCTACAAGCCTTAAGGAGCTCGACGATAGAGAGGAGATGGACTTCTCCGGCTTCATTAGAAATCTCAAAACCATGAGATGGAAATGAAGATGAGAGAAGAAAGGGAGACTCCAAAGAAGAAAGCGATAGCTTTCAAGGCTACTCCATCATCCTTTGATGAAGAAGAATCGTCGGAAGACGGTGATGAGGACTTTGCCATGCTCATTAGAAAAGTGGGCAAGATGTTTTATAAACAGAGAGACAAAGCAACTTCCGAAGAGGAAGACATCAAGGGAGATTCGAAAAGAAAAAGAGGGAGATTCGAAAAGAAAGGGAAGGAGGTGGGTCTTACTTTCATTGCAAGAAGACGGGCCATCTAATTGCAGATTGCCCCTCACTTCAAGCCACTACTTTCAAGAACGTGAATAAGAAGAAGAATGCGATGGTAGCCACTTGGGATGATTCGAAAACGGATTCCGAAGAGGAGATTGATGCCGCACACGTTTACTTCATGGCAAACGGAGAGGAAGCTTACATGGTAAATCTCGAAACCTCTTTAGAAGATAATGATTTAACGATGGATAAACTTGCACAATTTTTTGAAGAATTACAAAATAGGTATGAAATTTCTCTTGCACAAAATAAAAAATTGAAGGAAAATGACTTTTTAAAGAATAAGTTAGAAATTATTTTTAAAGAGAAAAATGACTTATCTATTTCTTTTGAGAAAATGAAAAAAGATTTTGATAAATATAAACTTATTTGTAAGGGTAAAAGCCCTAATATTGCTTTTAACGAAAAAAGAATTTTTGAATATCCAAAAATGTATTGATGTTTTGGATACCACTTTGAAAAAGTGTGCATTCGATATGAACAAATTTGCTTCTATATTTCCAAAGGAAACATACACCTCATTCATTTAACACACACCATGAAAACATGCACAACATGCATATATACATACACATCAACATAAGCACGCTTTCATGTATGACAAAGTATACACATGTGCACATTGCGGCCGCAAAGGCTATTTAGCTAAATTTTGTTATACTAAGTTAAACATGTTAAATAAAAAAATTTGGGTTCAAGAAAGTACTATCCCTATAGGACCCAAAAGATTTGAGTACTAAAGAACACACCAAACTTGATTAATGTAGGTGTGTCGTCCTCCTCCAAGACATAAGGGGAGATAGTGCCTTGGTGGTGGACGCATCGAAGCTCAAAGGATCAACCGTCACATTGCATCGCTATCAAGAGGCACCTATTTTAGAGATTGCATGGTTTGGTAACTTCTCCACTTGAAAATTTCATTTCTAGTTAGATTTATACATGGTTAGGATTAGTAAGTTTTTCTTTTATGGTAATATGCTTTAGTTGTGAATACATGCCTATTTTTGTTTTTATGGCTCACATATATTTGAGTTAGTTCGTTAACATTGCTTTTGTTCTTTACTAGCCCATGATTTGCTTGCCCATGTTTAGGGTATTTTTTCATGCTCATTTGGTTGATAGATATCTTTGCATAAATGTGTATATAGATTTATTTATTTGCTCATATATATATATATATATTGTCTATATATCTATCTTGTGATTAGGTATTGTATTTACACTATATTTAAGCAGTAAATCAAGATAGCAATTGCGTGCCCCAACTCTTATCTAGAGGAATGACGAGGAGAAGTTCAGAACCTGTTAAGGGTATTCGGCTTTGATATCTTATTTTTAATAGCTTAATATATGATTTAATTATTGAAAATATATTGTTAATAAAATAATAAAAAAATAAATATGTTTTGATATCATTTTCATGTGTTTTTCATGCCTATAAGATATTTGGTGTTATTTATCTATTTTTATGTAAAAAAATATCCATCTTAAAATATTTTCAAAATGCTAAAATCTTTTTTTTAGAAACTATTTTTAGGGTCGACTGACCAGTCGATCGAGTTGACCTGAAATAGGTTCGGTCGACCGGGCGGTCGACCGAGAAAACCTGATATGCAAAAAAAATATTTTGGCCTAAAGCCGATCGACCGACCGGTCGACCGACTGTAACCGAGTTGCTCTCGGTTAGACCCCGATCGATCGGGCGATCGACCATGAGTCAGATCTGGCTGTGTTTTACCCATTTTAATAACCCTAAAAATCCCAAATCTCTTTCACGTTTCTCCTCTCCACCGTTTCTCTCCTCTTCTTCACCTTATTTTCCTTCTTTCCATCTCTCGCAAACCCTTCCAAATCTCAAATTAAACCTTCAAATTTGTGGGATCTCTCCTCAAAACCTCAGATCTGTTTGATTTCAGGAGAATTTTTGGGTTCTTCAAGGTATAATCTCCAATCTCTCAAAATCTTCTTGACTTCATAGTTTTCTAGAAATCTTTCTATATTTCGTGCCAAATCTTTGTTTATCATCTTCACAATGTCAAAAAGGGCTAGATCTGAGAAGGATAAACAACCCGAACTATTTTCTAACCCTTTTGTTTCTCAGAATGCTTCTCATAGATTTTCAGTGATTCATAATGAGCATGTTATTTCTGGTAAACTGTTGTGCTCGCTGATGTTGATCACCTGAATCAAGCAAGCATTTTGAACACAAGCTCCCTTGAATATCTCGTTACCATTAAGGAACTCGTTTATCCTGAGCTTGTGCACTATTTATACTCTAATCTGACTTTCCAAAACAATCACGTCAGATCTAGGGTTCTGGTAAGGACATTGACATTTCTCTAGATCAATTTGCCCATTTGCTACACCTCTTCTGTGAGGGTGTAGATATTTATAATGTTAATCTCCATGATTTTGAATATCCTGATGGTGAATCTGCTCTCACCGTATCTCTTCTGCTTCACGATGATGACAACCCCGCTTTAGTTAGAAATGAGGAGGTGAAGTTGTTGGCCCACTTCAATAAAAGATTCAAAGTCAAGTTTTGACGCTAGCACGTGTTGATTCAAGAGCTCGCACATCAAGATCGCATCAAGTACTCAAGAGGAGTCTAGCTCATGGATCCAGGTTTGGACCAAGTCAAGAAGGAGAAGAAGATTTTCGAGAGAAGATTTTCGAGAAGACTTGTGTCATGTTTGTAAGTGTTAAAATTTGTTTTTAGATAAAATGTAAAGGATAGATTAGTTGTGGATTACTCAAGTTCACACACACACACACACAAAATTTATATGTGTTTTTCACAAAATAGTTTTGAGTTTTGAATTTTCACAAAATAGTTTAAGTTTTGGATTTATCAAAACTTATTTGAGAGCTTATTGTCAAAAACATAGATATCTCATCTCATATGTGTAGTGGATCATATTCATACACACTAAGCTTCAAAAGTATTTAAAATATCTTGTTTTTGTATTTGGAGAAGTTTGAAAAAATCGTTTTTTCAATTTGGAGATTGATTTTGAAAATATAGATTTTTGTTTAAGGTAAAATTTCTTTATTACAAAAATAGTTCGAAATATTTGTAATATTATTGATTTTTGATCAAACATGTTTGTACATTAAAGTATTTCATTTAACCTATTTTTGTAGATTTTATGTGATTTTAAGGGATTTTATTAAAGTTAAAAAGACCAAGTTTTAATCCCAACAAGGTGTCTGACCTGGCCTTCTGTCGGCGACCGGGCGGTCGACCGACGATATGCACAAAACGTGCCGGCCATTTGGCTAGTGGGACGGTCGACCGGGCGGTCGACCGGCCAGAGAGCTCTGCTCTCTGGATCTGGCCTCGGTCGACCGGTAGGTCTAAGCCTAGGCACGGTCGACTGGCAGGCTGCAACGGTTAGAAATTTGACCGTTGGCCGGTCGACCGGCCAGTCGACTGACAGTAGCATCAGCGGCTGAGTTGGCTCCAACAACTATATTTTTTAGGCTTATAAATTGGGGCTGTTTTGGGATATTTTCTATAAGATTTTAAGAGAGTTTTTGTGCTAGTTTTTCCTACCTCTCTAAGTGTTTATCTCCACTTATTTTAGAGCAAATACTTCCATATCAAAAGGAGAGTTTTCAAGAGTATTTTTCAAAAGAGATTTCTTAAGTTTTTCCTCCACTACTCTATCTTGTTTTCTCACACATACTTGAGCTATCCATTGCTATATCAATCCTCTAGGGATATTTGTTGTGAGAGTGTTTTTAGGTGATCAAAGTGTTGAGATAACCAAAATGTTCATTCTTGTATTTGAGGAGGCGAACTTGCGGGTTCGTGTTGTTTCGAGTTCTTGTGGGAGCTCGGTGTAGAGGTGCGGCCTCGACAAGCTAGTGTGCTTGCGTGTGTTATTCTTGCGGGAATAAGAGAGGGACTGGTGAGTCCAAGAGTTATAGTGTGAATTCCTTGTAGGTGTTGCGGCACCGAGTGATTCGGTGGGATTGTTTTTAGTGGAAATCTTTATAGTGTTGAAGGCGGGGACGTAGAGCAAGGGTGCTCAAACCTCGAAACAAATCTCCCGTGTTTGCGATTGCTCTCTCTATCTCTCACTTGTGTTTCTATCTTGCATGCTTACATTGCTTATATCTTTGTATGCTTGATATATCTTGTGCTCTATTGTTATATGCTTGGGATTGTTTGCTCACACTTGTATTCACCAACAGAGCCATAGTGGCACCTCAACTCTTAATCTAGAGGAATCCTTAAGAGATAGTCCAGAGCCCTTCACCGAAAATTCGGCTACACTCTTGTGTTATACCTTGTGTGTTTAGCTTAATAATTTTTAGTTTGCATAAATAGTCTTAATTTCGCATTATTCATCATTATATTAGCTAGTCATCTTTTCACCCCCCTCTAGGTGACCTACAAGTGGTATCAGAGCTTGGTGCTCTTGATTTGGGTCTAACAACCTTGAGTTAAAGATCTCATTTTAGCTAATCATAATATTTGTTCACACACACATGGATTTCATGACACCTCCCATGTTTGATATTCTTAACATCCAAATTTGGAAAGTTAAGATGTCAATGTACCTCAAGCCCTAGATATTCATATTTATTTTGCCACTATTAAAGATTCATATTGTTTAAATGGTAAAAACCTTGAGGCTAATGCAAAAGCCCTTCATACTTTAAGATCTACCCTAAATGATGAATATTTATGTAGGGTTGCTAATTTTGATTCGGCTTTTATAGTATGGAACACTCTAATCTCCCTTGGTGAACAAAAGCAATACTATGTGGGGAGTGACTCGGATGATGGAAGTGACGCTTCCAACATATGCTATATGGTCCAAGGGGATAAACCCTTGAGGTAAATTCTGAATCCGAGCTTGATGAGGATGTTGACATGTCATATGATGAGCTTGCTTTATTTTGTCAACAAATTCTTGAAAAATATGATGTGCTCAAAAAGGATAATAAAAGATTGAAAAATAAATTTGAATGCATTTCAAATAAAAATGAATTTTTGAAAAAGGAGAATATTTTCTTGGCTTCAAAATTAAATGATATTTGTGAAGGAAATAACTCTTTGAAAAATAAAATCACTTTGGTGGAAAAAGAAAAAGAGATTGCTTTGGATGAAAATAACTCTTTGAAAAGAAAAATTGTTTCAAAAGAAAAAGAAAACATTTCTAAAAAGAAAAAGATTGTTGATTCTCATTCTTGCCATGCTCTTCATGCTACTATTGATAAAAAATGAGATGCAAGTCTTGAAAAATAGAATTAATTATTTGAGTTCAGCTTTGAGCAATTGTGCATTTAATCATTTTAGATTAGAAATCTTGTTTCAAAAGAAATAAGCTCCACATGTTCATGCACATAACCCACGACATACATATGCACACTATGCACATCATGATCATACTCATTCTCATATGCATGTTAGAGTGTACAAATGTACACATTGCGGCCGCAATGGCCATCTTGTAAGATTTTGCTTTGATAGATTAAATTCTTTAAAATTTGTAAATAAAAATGTTTGGGTTCCTTATGATGCTAACCCCCATGGGCCCAAAAGAAAATAGATACCAAACTCCTCACCTCTTGCGTTTGATGTAGGTGTGGGCTCTCACATGATATGAGAGGGTTAGTGCCTTGGTGGTAGATGCATGACGAGCTAGATGGACATACCAAATTGATGCATCGCTATAATGAAAGTTTGGTGGGAGAACCACCATGGTTTGGAGACTTAGAGAATAGTGCATATGGTTTGGTAACTATCTCTAAACTCCTATTTTAGTTTACATGCTTTTGTATAAATAGTTTTAACATGTTTTGGTTTTGTACTTTATGAGGTGAATACTTATTTAGTTGTAGTTTTTATTAAAACTTGTGTCTATACCTGTACAAGTAGTGAGCTACACTTGATTATTATATGTTTATGCTTCAATGCTCATTTGTACACATTACATGTACATGTATAACCTAGTTTGATGTTTCTTTCATTTATACTTGTTTTTCCTATCTTTGTACATATTTTACTTCATGTATATGCTATTTTTGGCTAAAACTAATAAATATACATGTCTACCCTTGAGTCACTTGCCTTCATGCAAATTCTATTATGGACTCGTTTGTGTTTGGGATATGTATGTATATTTATAGTTTTGATAAAACATATATATACCTTGAAGTTTGTTTAAATGTGATGAAAAATAAATTTTTATGATTTTCATGTTTTTGATAAAAGAAATTCATGTTTATTTTGGAGCTTATTGATTATTTCATAACTATGCTATTCACATGATTCTTGTGCACTTACATTATTTTTATTTACTCATATACTTGTTTTATGAGCACATTTTTAGCCTTATAGATCTTGAGTGACAATTTTTATGTACTTAGCAATGATTCATGGGATATATGATTTGTTTTCATATTTGAAGGATTTTTAACTAGTTTTTCAAAAATTACTTTAACTAGTTATTTATTTTTCATTTGGTAGTGTTTTTAATTTACAACTATTTTCAAATCATATTTTTGAAAACTTCTACCCTTGAAGGGCGGTTGGTTGGACGACCATGCCTTGTATTCCTTATTGAATATCTTTTATCATGTGCATGAAAAGGGTGATAGTTATGAGTTATAAACATGATCTTCATGTTATTTCATTTTTGTATACTCATATGTGTTTCTTATATATGTATGCTTCAAATCTCAATTAATATCAATTTCAATTGGTATTTTCTTTTTCATACATATATATGATTTGATTGTGCTTGTTTTATCATATCCTTACATGTTTAAAGCATAAATTATGTTTATGCTAAGCTTGACTTAAATTTAAATGCTTAATGAGCTTATGCATTATTTTCAATTGGTATTTCAATTGACTTTTAATAGGTATCAAAATTTATTTTGTTGACTTCAAAGAGATTTCAAAATTTGTTTTAAAAGTGGTTTTGCAAAATATTTTGATATGTATTGCCTCTGTACAAGAGGAGCTTAACATCTTCTCATATATAGGTTCATATTGAGTGTATCTCACATTGAGGAGCTTGACATCTCTTCTTTATGTGGTACACATGTGTAGGGGGAGCTTAACATCTCCGCTTATATATTGTATATTATGCTTTATGTGGGTTAGGGTCTTGTCCTCCCTTCTTCATGTAATACATGTATGCAGGGGGAGCTAACTTTACGTCTCTCTTCTTCATGAATGTATATCACATATACATCTTTATTGTTTATTTGTCTTCGCTCCTTTGTTGATTAATTGACAAAAATGGGGAGAAGAATTTTGAGAGTTTATATATGCATGTTTGTTTTCTTGTTTATGCAAAAAGGGGAAGAATTTGGTGAGTTTATGCATATATGTTTTTGTTTAGTTTATGTACTTTATTGAATATCTTTATTTATTTATTGTTATGCATGAGTTAAGGGGAGCTTCTATGAAACTTATCTTTAATCTATACATATATAACTCCATGAGTTTTGTCATCATTAAAAAGGGAGAGATTGTTGGCCCAAAGGCCCATCACTCTAGTTTTGATGATGATTAACTCATGTAGTTATAGTACTAATGATCTTGTGCTTATTTAGTTTCAGATATTTGATCAAGATCTTAGTAGGTGTTTAGCTTCAACAAAAGATTCAAAGTCAAGTTTTGAAGCTAGCACGTGTTGATTCAAGAGCTCGCGTATCAAGATCGCATCAAGTACTCAAGAGGAGTCTAGCTCACGGATCAAGGTTTGGACCAAGTCAAGAAAGAGAAGAAGATTTTCAAGACAAGATTTTTGAGAAGACTTGTGTCATGTTTGTAAGTGTTAAAATTTATTTTTAGATAAAATATAAAGGATAGATTAGTTGTGGATTGCTCAAGCTCATATACACACACACACAAAATTTAAATGTGTTTTCAAAAAATAGTTTTGAGTTTTGGATTTTCACAAAATAGTTTAAGTTTTGGATTTATCAAAACTTATTTTAGAGCTTATTGTCAAAAACATAGATATCTCATCTCATTTGTTTAG
This sequence comes from Agave tequilana, assembly GCA_038442645.1. NCBI lineage: Eukaryota > Viridiplantae > Streptophyta > Magnoliopsida > Asparagales > Asparagaceae > Agave > Agave tequilana. Next base: position 28,326 of record JAVJIF010021103.1, read on the forward strand.
TGGATCATATCCATACATACTAAGTTTCAAAAGTGTTTAAAATATCTTGTTTTTGTATTTGGAGAAGTTTGAAAAAATCGTTTTTCAATTTAGAGATTGATTTTGAAAAATACATATTTTTGTTTAAGGTAAAATTTCTTTATTAAAAAAATAGTTCAAAATATTTGTAATATGTATTGACTTTTGATCAAACATGTTTATACATTAAAGTATTTCAATGAACTTATTTTTGTAGATTTTATATGATTTTGGGATTTTATTAATTTAAAAAGACCAAGTTTTAATCCCAAAAAGATGTCTGACCTGGCCTTCTGCCGCTCGACCACGCCAGACGTCGGTCGACCGGGCGGTCGACCGATGTGCACAAAACGTGCACGACCATTTGTCTAGTGGGCCGGTCGACCGGGCGCGACCTTCTAGAGAGCTCTGCTCTCTGGATCTGGCCCAGGTCGACCGGGCAGTCAACCGGTAGGTCTAAGCTTAGACACGGTCGACCGGGCGGTCGATCGGCAGGCTGCAACGGTCAGAAATTTGACCGTTGACCGGTCGACCAGCCGATCGACCTACAGCATCAGCTGCTGAGTTGGCTCCAACGGCTATATTTTTTAGGCCTATAAATTGGGGCTGTTTTGGGCTGTTTTCCATAAAATTTTAAGAGAGTGTTTGTGCTAGTTTTTCCTGCCTCTCTATGTGTTTATCTCTACTTGTTTTAGAGCAAATACTTCCATATCAAAAGGAGAGTTTTCAAGAGTGTTTTTCAAAAGAGATTTCTTGAGTTTTTCCTCCACTACTCTATCTTATTTTCTCACACATATTTGAACTATCCATTGCTATATCAATCCTCTAGGGATATTTATTGTGAGAGTGTTTTTAGGTGATCAAAGTATTGAGATCACCAAAGTGTTCATTCTTGTATTTGAGGAGGCAAACTTGTGGGTTCGTGTTGTTTCGAGTTCTTGTGGGAGCTCGATGTAGAGGTGCCGCCTCGGCAAGCTAGTGTGCTTGCGTGTGTTGTTCTTATGGGAACAAGAGAGGGACTGGTGAGTCCATGAGTTCTAGCGTGAACTCCTTGTAGGTGTTGCGGCACCGAGTGATCCGGTGGGATCATTTTTAGTGGAAATCTTCATAGTGTTGAAGGCGGGGACGTAGAACAAGGGTGCTCGAACCTCGAAATAAATCTTCCGTGTTTGCGATTGCTCTCTATCTCTCACTTGTATTTATATCTTGCATGCTTACATTGCTTATATCTTTATATGCTTGATATATCCTGTGCTCTATTGTTATATGCTTGGGATTGATTGCTCACACTTGTATTCACCAACAGAGTCATAGTGGCACCTCAACTCTTAATTCAGAGGAATCCTGATGAGATAGTTCAGAGCCCTTCACCGGGAATTCGGCTACACTCTTGTATTATACCATGTGTGTTTAGCTTAAGAATTTTTAGTTTGCATAAATGGTTTTAATTCCGCATTATTCATCATTAGATTAGCTAGTCACCTATTCATCCCCCTCTAGGTGACCTACAGAAGTATTATACACTCTGTAACACCCCTTTCCCGGAATACGTGCTTAGTTACGTATTCAGTCTTTCGATCGTATTTTCCGATTTACCATCCGTATTTGACCAATTTCAATTCCAAATATCATTTTCCAATATTTTAGATTTTATGTGATTTTCTGGAATTTTCTGGAATTAAAATGATTTCTCCGAAAATGGTGTCGGCCAGTGCCGCTGACCGATTCCCGAATTTTTATCTTCCAAACTGTTAGGAATTTTTAGAAAGTCCCTTAGACTTTATTACTTAGAATCATATTTCCTACTTATACACTTTTTCTGAGAATTTTATAAATTTATGAAAATTCTTTCGGAGTCGGTAAATAACTGATTCCGGGATTTTTAATTAAAAATCTATACAGTATTTCTTCAAACGAATTTCACCATGAATCTTCAAATATTATTCTTGATTTTTGGTAAATTTTCAGACCATTCTGAGATACTTGAATTTCGGACATTTTTCCAAAAATTGCAAAATTCCAATTCCACCTCATTTTCCACCTCATTTCCCACTCACCCTTCACCTAACCCCACTCATTCTCTCTCCTTCCCTTAGCCGGCCAAGTGTCCAAGTGAGGGACACCTCACCCCTTCTTTTGCAAGAAAACCCCCCCACTTCTATCATAATTCCACTCCCTTTACAAAAGATCCCAACCTATAAATGCATTTCATTTGCAAAATTCCTTTTTTTCTCATTTCTTCATCAAGAGAACTCTCTCAAGATCATCTTCTTCCTCAAGCACAAACCCTAGCTCCAAGAACCAATCTCTTCACCTCCACCTCAAGATCTCTAGGGCTTCAACCAAGGCTTCATCAAGGACTCCAACTTCAACCACTACTCCCCAAGGCAACTCCAAGATCAGATCCTTCAACTCTAGCTTCAACAACAAGTGTGGATTGAAGCCACCATCTCCATCCTTGGATCAAGTCTCAATTAAACCCATCCATGTGAGTATCTTTACTCACCAAGACCTAGTTAACACCCCATATACTTGTGGTAGAGATCCTTGTACACTTGTAACATAAAAATCCAATTTTTAGGTTATCAAAACTAAAATCCAACCTCCCCATGTGTGTATAACTACTCACTAAGGCTAATCCATCTTTGGTGTACTTGTGTTGGTAGATCAGGCCCCCTAATACTTTAAAAAATCCTATTTTTAGACTGTTAGAACCAACCCCCTTGAAATCTGATTTTTCTGCTCTAACAGCAGCAGATTTCAGAGGATCGGTCGACCGGCAGTCGACCGATCACTCGACCGATGTGCACAACGTGCACAGCTTTGAGCTGGCGGTCGACCGGCAGTCGACCGTCACTCGACCGGCTTAAGGAATTTGTTGTGGACCAGTCGACCGGCAGTCGACCGGCCAAACCTGGAGCTCACGCACTTTGTACGGTCGACCGGCAGTCGACCGGCACTCGACCGCCTTTGTAAATCCCAGTCGACCGGCAGTCGACCGGAGGTCGACCGTTGGGCCAAATTCTGGGACAGATTTCAGACTCCTTTCCTTTTTGATTTTTGACATTTCCCTGATATATGTATGCTGTTTTAGCCTTGTTTATGCTTCATACCTGTACTGTATGACTTGTTACCTGATGGATCTTGCTTTATTATACTTCATGACTCATGTTACATATTGCTATTCCATATAATGTTAAATATGAAATATCACCTCCCCTTCATGCTATCACTCAAACACCAAGCATGATATACCCGACCTTTATATAAAATATACCAACTTACATGGGGACAGGGGGAAATAAGCGGAATATCGATATGTGTTCGTGTTTACAGTGGTATTAGGTTGTGCACTATATTTTCCGGTCTTACCTGCGGTACTCCAGGGGACCGAGGGGAGTGCTTCCTCCCTTTCCTGTTTACTGTCATGACAAGGGCATACATAAGACCCTCCTGTTAGCCTAGCGGCAGGTTCCGTCTTCAAGCAACGGAACAATACTGGGCCGTGGTCCCGGGCATGCACGGGACCCACTGTAAACATAGTTCGTCGATACAACCGCTGTTTCCAATAACCACCTTGCTTTACTATGATATGGATCTATGTGCTCTGGGACGCTGGGTCACATAGCTAGATATCACAGTAAGACAAGTAATAATAATAAGACGTTAATTGTAGATTTGCTGCACATAACTTTATCTTATTGAGTTTACATCACTTGTCATGCATTGCTATTTAGTACTACATCATTATCTCTATTCATGATCCTTATGTCACTTGGCTATCTTTTATTTGCTATTATATGTCTTGACCTTTGGATTTGCATATTCAGATTCTGAGGCTTGGAACGAAGTGGAGCCTTCCACCGAGGACCGGGCCTATCTCTCTGAGCAGGCGGACCAGTTCTAGTTCCTTTGTACCCGACTCTCCCTTTTGGTTCACGGGATCTCCATCCGTCACGTGAGCGTTTTGTATTTTTGGTTGTTTATTGTTCATTTTGGACTTGGGTTGTGATAAAGGACACTTGTAAAGTGATATTGCTTATCATAACTTGTATAACTTTGTACTTCTATTTTGTAAGTTGGCATATGATTATACCACGCTTTGTGTTGTACTCTGATACTTGTTGTATTTGTTGCTTAGCGTATATACGTGGGGGCACCATCTGACCTACGTATATGCGTTGCAGTGACGTTCCCGTATCCGTGGGATCGGGGCGTTACAGGTTGGTATCAGAGCCTAGGCTCTCAAACCTAAAAGTACAACCAAGTGGCGAATTCTAGTGATTTGCTAATGCCAACTACAATGTACAAAGTTATCTAGTCCTTCTTGACCTCGTCCTTGATTCATTCCTCGTATCCTAAACTCCTTCCCTTTGTTTCCAATTCCAGATCTTATCCCTTTCGGTATGGAGAGACGTTCGGGTCGCAACAATGTCGGGCAAGTACCGAATGGACCCGTAGGAGGAGAGGGTGCTGATATCCTGAGGATCATTCAGACTATGCTGGGAAACCAGCAACAGCAGATGGAGAATCAGCATCAGCAGACTGAGCTCCTCAGGCAGGAGTTGGCAGCCCCGAAGGAGCAGAAGCCGGGAACATCTCAGACTTCCGACGGCTACAGCCGGCCGTATTCACGGGAGTCGAGAGGCCATTGGAGGCTGAACAGTGGTTAACAGACACCACCGATCTGCTGAACGCCGCCAGAGTGCCTAAGGAGAACCAAGTGGAGGTTGCAAAGATCCAGCTGAAGGACATAGCCAGGACTTGGTGGCTTGCAGAGGAGGCTCGCTTGGAGAAACCTATCTCTTGGGATACGTTCTCCAAGAGCTTTTATAGCAGGTTCTTTCCCGCCACTGCTCAGAAGGACATGGAGGAGCAGTTCATCAGGCTTCAACAGGGGGATAGATCCGTAGATGAGTATGCTGCAGAATTTCTCAGGTTGAGTCGCTTCGCCCCGTACATGATAGCAGATGAGGAGAAGAGGGCAAGCCGGTTCCAGCAAGGTCTGCAAATGGACATTCAGATGTTCCTAATGCCCCATCATCTGAAGACCTATGCAGAAGTTCTCACCAGCGCTCGAGAGGTGGAGCGTGGGTTTGAGAAGAAGCAAGGAGATCAGAGGAAGGACCAGGCCATGAAGAGGCCGTTTGTACCGGTGGGCAGAGGAGGACCATCCAGAGCAGCGAAGGTTCAGGCCAGGCAACCATTCAGAGCAGTTCCTTACCAGATGGCTCGACCAGGTCTTATCTGCAACTTTTGCCAGAAACCAGGACACTCTCAGCAGAATTGCCGGAGGGCAAATGGATTGTGTTTGGTGTGCGGAGCGCGAGACCATGCCGTAGAGACCTGTCCTCACAGGAGAATGGGGTTTGCTAATCAAACCTTGCCGGCACCTCAAGGGCAGAATGGACAGAGGGCACTACCAGGGCCAGTTGGGCAGAGACACCAGGGACCAGTGATGAGGAGAGCTCTTCCCCTTCCTCCACCGCATGTTGCTCGCCCAGTGCAGAGAGGAGCCCGGACAGCAGCAGGGCGTGGCAGAGGTCAGGCCTACAACCTGACAGCAGAGGAGGCTGAGGCTTCAGAGGAGGTGATTACAGGTAACATCAGAGTTCATTCTATACCCGTTCTCGCTCTCTTCGATTCGGGTGCATCCCACTGTTATATCTCCGACCATTTTGTGGCTGTTCATTCCATACCTGTTAAGGCTTTAGACCACAAGTGGGAGATAAGTACCGGGAATGGGGTAGTTATATCTTCTAGAGTTTGTGCTGACTGTCCAGTGGAACTTTGTGGGAAGATCTTGGCCATAGATATGCTCGTACTAGACACCAAAGGGTACGACGTAATCTTAGGCATGACTTGGCTCAGTCAGTACTATGCAGTGATTGACTGTAGAGGAAGGAAGATCAATTTCAGAATCCCGCATCAGCCGGAGTTCCAGTTTAGTGGAGAGGTGAAGCCTGCTAAGAAGAAGATTCAGATGACCACTTCGGAGGTTCAGAAGGGAGTGCCAGTGTGGGATGAATTTCCAGAAGTCTTTGCTGAGATTTCAGGGCTTCCACCGGAGAGGATAGTGGAGTTCTCCATTGATACAATTCCAGGGACAGCTCCTATATCCAAGGCTCCGTACAGGATGGCACCGACGGAGTTGGAGATCCTGAAGAAGCAACTACAGGAGTATTCAGACAAGGGATTGATTCGGCCAAGCACTTCACCATGGGGAGCTCCAGTGCTATTGGCGAATAAGAGGGATGGTGGTAAGAGACTTTGCATTGACTATAGGGAGTTGAACAAGGTCACCATCAAGAACAAGTATCCCTTGCCCCGGATTGATGACTTGTTTGATCAGCTTCATGGAGCCGTGTATTTTCTAAGTTAGATTTGCAGTCGGGTTACCATCAGCTGAGGGTGAAGAAGGAGGATGTTCCGAAGACGGCATTCAGGACCCGATATGGCCACTATGAGTTTCTGGTTATGCCTTTCGGAGTCACAAATGCCCCTGCAGTTTTCATGGACTTGATGAACCGAGTGTTCTCTCCTTATCTGGATCAGTTTGTAGTTGTATTTATAGATGACATCCTGATCTATTCAAAGAATAATAGGGAGCATGCAGAGCACTTGAGAATTGTGTTGCAGACTCTTCAGCAGGAGCAGCTTCATGCCAAGAGGAGCAAGTGTGAATTCTGGTTGGATAGCATAGCTTTCCTTGGACACATAGTTTCAGCAGAAGGAATTTCAGTTGATCCTAGTAAAGTCCAGGCAGTGCAGAATTGGCCAGTTCCGAAGACGGTGACTGAGATAAAGAGCTTTCTTGGACTAGCGGATACTACAGGCGCTTTGTCCAGGATTTCTCTAGACTTGCAGCTCCGTTGACCAGGCTCACCAGAAAAGGGGAGAGATAAATGTGGACAGAAGATTGTGATGCAGCATTTGAGCAGTTGAAGCAGAGGCTTATCACAGCTCCAATCTTGAGGACTCCTTCAGGAAGAGGAGGGATGGTCATTTTCTGTGATGCATCAGGTAAAGGCCTGGGGTGTGTGCTTATGCAACATGATCATGTTATAGCATATGCATCTAGGCAATTGAAGCCTCATGAGAGGAATTACCCAACTCATGACTTGGAGTTGGCGGCTGTGATATTTGCTTTGAAGATCTGGAGACACTACCTTCTGGGAGACAAAGTGTTGATATACACAGATCACAAGAGCCTCAAGTATATTTTCTCACAGAAGGAGTTGAATATGAGGCAGAGGAGGTGGTTGGAGCTTATGGCGGACTATGATATTGACTTGCAGTATCATCCAGGCAAAGTCAATACCGTTCCCGATGCACTGAGCAGGATGCCAGAGAACAGAGTGCTAGTCCACCTCACGCAGCAGAGGGAGTTGATTCAGGAATTCATCAGATTAGATTTGATGTTAGTGCAAGGAGGTGAAAAGGCCGGGCAGTTCATGGCTTTACAGATCCAGTCATCATTGATAGAGGAGATCAAGGAAGCTCAGATGGAGGACCCCAGATTGCAGACATTCAGAGCTCAGGCGGAGGCTGGATTGAGGACTGATATCAGTATTCGTCCAGATGGTGCATTGTATTTTGGAGATAGACTTTGTGTTCCCCAAGGAGAAGTCAGACAGAAGATTTTGGAGGAAGCACACAGTTCAGCTTATTCTATACACCCTGGGGGAAACAAGATGTACCAGGACCTGAAGAAGCACTTTTGGTGGAATGCTATGAAGAGGGAGATAGCCCAGTTTGTTGCCAAGTGCTTGGTTTGCCAGCAGATAAAGATCGAGCATCAGAGACCAGCTGGACTTCTTCAACCTTTGCCGATACCCGAATGGAAGTGGGAGCATATCACCATGGATTTTGTGACGGCATTACCTCGGAGTCCCAGGGGTAATAATGCTGTGTGGGTTATAGTTGATCGCCTCACCAAGTCAGCTCACTTCATACCATTCAGGGTAGGCCAGTCGACAGAGGTTCTGGCAGATAAGTATATGAAGGAGGTGGTTCGTCTGCATGGAGTTCCAGTTAGTATTGTGTCAGATAGAGACACCAGATTCAGATCTCATTTCTGGGAGAGTCTCCAAGAAAGTCTGGGAACTCGTCTGAGATTCAGTACTTCTTATCATCCTCAGACAGACGGACAATCTGAGAGGACTATCCAGATCCTTGAAGATATGTTGAGGGCTTGCATGATTGACTTTGGGGGATCGTGGGAAGATCATCTTCACTTGGCTGAGTTTTCATATAACAACAGCTACCAGGCAAGTATTAAGATGGCACCCTTTGAGGCATTGTATGGTAGGAAGTGCCGATCACCGATTTGTTGGATGAAGTCGGTGAGAGGAGTCTTTTGGGACCAGAGATTCTAATGCAGACTACAGAGAAAGTCAGGGTTATCAGAAATCATCTCAGGGCTGCTCAGAGTAGGCAGAAGAGTTGGGCAGACACTCGGAGAAGGCCATTGGAGTTCCAGGTTGGAGATCATGTATTCTTGAGGATATCACCTACCAAGGGAGTGATCCGGTTCGGTGCTCGTGGGAAGCTAAGTCCAAGGTATATTGGCCCATTCGAGATCCTGGATCGTGTGGGAGATGTGTCCTATAGATTGGCATTACCGCCATCTTTGGACGGGGTGCATAATGTCTTCCACGTGTCTCAGTTGAGGAAGTATGTCAGGGATGACAGCCATATTCTGGATCATTCCGAGCTGGAGCTACAGCCGGATCTATCATACCAAGAGCAGCCGTTGGCCATTCTGGATAGGAGTGTCAAGTCACTGAAGAACAGAGCTATTCCATTGGTATTGGTGTCATGGAACAGGCATGCGCCAGGAGAGGCCACTTGGGAGCGTGAGGACGTTATCCGGGAGCATTATCCTCAACTTTTCACATCCTGATTTGGTACGACTCTTTCCTTCTACCCTTCCTTCCAGTTATCCTTCTTTGTATCCATATCTATCTATGGCTCTTCCTGTTATCTTTCACCTTATGAAATTTCGAGGACGAAATTTTTGTAAGGTGGGTAGATTGTAATACCCCTTTCCCGGAATACGTGCTTAGTTACGTATTCAGTCTTTCGATCGTATTTTCTGATTTACCATCCGTATTTGACCAATTTCAATTCCAAATATCATTTTCCAATATTTTAGATTTTATGTGATTTTCTGGAATTTTCTGGAATTAAAATGAATTTCTCCGAAAACGGTGTCGGCCAGTGCCGCTGACCGATTCCCGAATTTTTATCTTCCAAACTGTTAGGAATTTTTAGAAAGTCCCTTAGACTTTATTACTTAGAATCATATTTCCTACTTATACACTTTTTCTGAGAATTTTATAAATTTATGAAAATTCTTTCGGAGTCGGTAAATAACTGATTCCGGGATTTTTAATTAAAAATCTATACAGTATTTCTTCAAACGAATTTCACCATGAGTCTTCAAATATTATTCTTGATTTTTGGTAAAATTTTCAGACCATTCCGAGATACTTGAATTCGGACATTTTTCCAAAAATTGCAAAATTCCAATTCCACCTCATTTTCCACCTCATTTCCCACTCACCCTTCACCTAACCCCACTCATTCTCTCTCCTTCCCTTAGCCGGCCAAGTGTCCAAGTGAGGGACACCTCACCCCCTTCTTTTGCAAGAAAACCCCCCACTTCTATCATAATTCCACTCCCTTTACAAAAGATCCCAACCTATAAATGCATTTCATTTGCAAAATTCCTTTTTTTCTCATTTCTTCATCAAGAGAACTCTCTCAAGATCATCTTCTTCCTCAAGCACAAACCCTAGCTCCAAGAACCCAATCTCTTCACCTCCACCTCAAGATCTCTAGGGCTTCAACCAAGGCTTCATCAAGGACTCCAACTTCAACCACTACTCCCCAAGGCAACTCCAAGATCAGATCCTTCAACTCTAGCTTCAACAACAAGTGTGGATTGAAGCCACCATCTCCATCCTTGGATCAAGTCTCAATTAAACCCATCCATGTGAGTATCTTTACTCACCAAGACCTAGTTAACACCCCATATACTTGTGGTAGAGATCCTTGTACACTTGTAACATAAAAATCCAATTTTTAGGTTATCAAAACTAAAATCCAACCTCCCCATGTGTGTATAACTACTCACTAAGGCTAATCCATCTTTGGTGTACTTGTGTTGGTAGATCAGGCCCCCTAATACTTTAAAAAATCCTATTTTTAGACTGTTAGAACCAACCCCTTGAAATCTGATTTTTCTGCTCTAACAGCAGCAGATTTCAGAGGATCGGTCGACCGGCAGTCGACCGATCACTCGACCGATGTGCACAACGTGCACAGCTTTGAGCTGGCGGTCGACCGGCAGTCGACCGTCACTCGACCGGCTTAAGGAATTTGTTGTGGACCAGTCGACCGGCAGTCGACCGGCCAAACCTGGAGCTCACGCACTTTGTACGGTCGACCGGCAGTCGACCGGCACTCGACCGCCTTTGTAAATCCCAGTCGACCGGCAGTCGACCGGAGGTCGACCGTTGGGCCAAATTCTGGGACAGATTTCAGACTCCTTTCCTTTTTGATTTTTGACATTTCCCTGATATATGTATGCTGTTTTAGCCTTGTTTATGCTTCATACCTGTACTGTATGACTTGTTACCTGATGGATCTTGCTTTATTATGCTTCATGACTCATGTTACATATTGCTATTCCATATAATGTTAAATATGAAATATCACCTCCCCTTCATGCTATCACTCAAACACCAAGCATGATATACCCGACCTTTATATAAAATATACCAACTTACATGGGGACAGGGGGAAATAAGCGGAATATCGATATGTGTTCGTGTTTACAGTGGTATTAGGTTGTGCACTATATTTTCCGGTCTTACCTGCGGTACTCCAGGGGACCGAGGGGAGTGCTTCCTCCCTTTCCTGTTTACTGTCATGACAAGGGCATACATAAGACCCTCCTGTTAGCCTAGCGGCAGGTTCCGTCTTCAAGCAACGGAACAATACTGGGCCGTGGTCCCGGGCATGCACGGGACCCACTGTAAACATAGTTCGTCGATACAACCGCTGTTTCCAATAACCACCTTGCTTTACTATGATATGGATCTATGTGCTCTGGGACGCTGGGTCACATAGCTAGATATCACAGTAAGACAAGTAATAATAATAAGACGTTATTGTAGATTTGCTGCACATAACTTTATCTTATTGAGTTTACATCACTTGTCATGCATTGCTATTTAGTACTACATCATTATCTCTATTCATGATCCTTATGTCACTTGGCTATCTTTTATTTGCTATTATATGTCTTGACCTTTGGATTTGCATATTCAGATTCTGAGGCTTGGAACGAAGTGGAGCCTTCCACCGAGGACCGGGCCTATCTCTCTGAGCAGGCGGACCAGTTCTAGTTCCTTTGTACCCGACTCTCCCTTTTGGTTCACGGGATCTCCATCCGTCACGTGAGCGTTTTGTATTTTTGGTTGTTTATTGTTCATTTTGGACTTGGGTTGTGATAAAGGACACTTGTAAAGTGATATTGCTTATCATAACTTGTATAACTTTGTACTTCTATTTTGTAAGTTGGCATATGATTATACCACGCTTTGTGTTGTACTCTGATACTTGTTGTATTTGTTGCTTAGCGTATATACGTGGGGGCACCATCTGACCTACGTATATGCGTTGCAGTGACGTTCCCGTATCCGTGGGATCGGGGCGTTACACACTCACCGCCTAAGTCTTAACCAAAATCGTGCTCTATAATCTCCTACCAAAATTGGGAGAATATAGTCATGCACAGGGTTCTACTCTCTTCTTGATCTATTGCCTTCTGAAAGGCATTAGAGTTAATATTTCTAAGCTCATCATCGATTACATGGCTTCTGAGCACCTCTAATCTCAAACCGGCACTTGCCATTAGGGATACTTATTACCCGCCTCCTCAAACAACTAAAATTTGATCTTTCTGCTGACCGGTCCATCGAACCGTCTGTTGACATCAACGGCACTCTCCTAAAGAGGATACATGCTAGGAAGCATTCTTCTGCTCCTCAGTCCCCTCCTATCATTCCTGTTGTTGTCCCTGGATCCTTTTCAGCCTCTTCTGCCTCTTTTGATCCATACTCAGTTCTCTCTGCTCAGTTTCGGAAGCGTGATCTGAAGATGACCATACATTTTCAAAGGATAGAGCACATAATTGATAATGACCTGCAGTACATCTGCGCTTCTATTCGCTATCTCCAGACTTGTGTCGACAAGACTTACAGTAGGAACGCTTGGCCTGTTCCACTTTCGAGAGGCCACTCTCAGCCTCTTCCTACATTGGATCCTCCATTTGACACTTGGGTACCTTCTCTAGCTCCTTCCGAGGCACCTGCTCCTCCTGAAGATCCCGACTTTCAGGAAGATTGACCTCTTTTGTTGATGACAAAAAGGAGGAGAGAGATTCTATAGAGTTATCTTGAGAGTTTTTATTTGAGTTTTCATTTATGTACTTTTTATTTGTGGACATGTAGTATTTGGTGGACATGCGTTTTTACATTGCAGTCCTTATTTTGTGAAATGTAACTTGTTTTGAGGTTCGCAAGAACCTATATATGGACAAATTTATTTTATGGTATCACTATTGTCTTTGAGAAGTTATGTATCTCTTTATTTTGTTGACATTTGATACATTTCTTCTGTATGTGGCATGTGATATGTGTGTGTTCTTATGTATCCTTTGCAAACCAACCATCTTACTACTTGTTTTGGAGGTTATTAGTTGGTTAGAGGAAACCGTTTGTGCATACATTATTATAATTCTGTATTCTTGGTATGCATAAATGAGTTGCATAGAGCTTGATTGATATATCTTATCATATGCTTTATTAATGCATCTAACTTATATGTCACATTTTGATATATGCATGTGTTTAGGGGGAGCTTCGCTTGAAGTCTCTTACCAAATTATTTGTGATAACTTCATGTGTTTTGCCATCATCAAAAAGGGAGAGATTGTTGGCCCAAAGACCATTAGCCCTAGTTTTGATGATAACAAAACATATGTAGTTATGTTTTTAACAATTTTATTTAACAAAGTTTCAGGTTAACTATTTGATGCATTTCGGCTCCATCACAAGACTCACACATTTGGAAGCCAAGAAGATATAGATCGCAGAGCCTAAGCACATAAAAGAGCTCAAGGATCAAGTATACTAGAGAAGAGTATATCAAGATTTGTATTCTTACTTTTTGTATTTTAGAGAGGATTTATAGTCGTTTGTTAAAATCAAGATGATATAGGTTGATAGTTTTTGGGATTGACACACACGCACATATTTCATACTCCTATGTGTTTTTAAAAGAGTTCATAACTATTCTCTTTATCGTTTTCAAAATCGAGTTTCGGAAAAACGAGTTTTGGAAAAATCGGGTTTTCAATTTAGAAAAGTGCTTTTACAAAATATAGTTCTAACTTTGTTTTGTGTTGATCTATGATCACACACTGGTTCTACAAGTCTCTAGAGCTCTATTTTGTGTTTAAAGATCAAAAGTTATTTTGTCGGAAAAAGATTGGTTTCAAAAAGATTTCAATATCTTGTCTTTGGCCCTTAGTCGGTCGACCGACCGGTCGAGCGTAGGCAGAATAAAATTGCTCTGTCGGTCGACCGACATGCACCAAAGTGCATTTGTGCACTTCGGTGACCGACTGTAAGAGTTTTGTTGGGTCTGGTCGACCGCCCCGATCGACTGACAGAGAGTTTAGCTCTCTGGTTGGGAACAACGGTCGACCGACCGATCGACCGCTATCCCTAACGGTCGAAATTCCGACCGTTGGCGGTCGACGGACCGGTCGACCGACAGAAGAATTTTCTTCTGATTTTTTCCCTACGGCTATATTCTATTTTGTCTTTTTCTGGGTCTTTTCCTAACGACTCTTTTGGGTTTTCTACTCATGTTTTCATCCCTTATAAATAGTGGGACTGTAGAAAAACTTTCCAATAAGATTTCTAAAGTTTTGATCAAATTTTTACAAGTTTACATCAAGATTTAGCTTTTTCTTAGAAGATTTCCTTTTGAGCCAAAATTTCATATTCTTGATTTTTAGCTTTAGCCTTCCTTCTACATCTTTATATGCTATTTCCACTACACAATCCCAAAGAGTTTTACCTCCTCATCTTGGTTATAGGATTGTACTTGTGAACCTTTTGTAATCAAGTGAAGATCACTGATTTCCTTCTATTGTGAAGTTGTAGAGGTTGCAGTCTCAAGTGAGCTAGTAAGCTCCATGTTAGTGTTGCGGAACCGCGAGAGAGGACTTGTGAGTCCATTGAATTCTAATGAAAACTTGTAACGGTTGACGATCTAGTGAGATCGGTCATAGTGAAAATCCTTTATAGTGTTGAAGGCGGGGACGCAGAGCAGTGGCTTGAACCTCAGAATATATCATCGTGTTTGCGATTGCTTACTCTTTCTCTCTTCACTCTATTCCCTCTTTATTTACTTGCACACTTATTGTTTACTTATTTGCAAGTATTTCTTGTGTTGTGATTGACATTTGATAGGTTGCTAGCAAGTAAATTTTATTCCGCATTATTTGTCATTTAGTATAGCCATCAGCTATTCACCCCTCTAGGCACTCTTAGGCATGTCATATCTCTCATTCTCCCTTCGTTAGGAGTTATGCCTAGAATACCTACTGCATTGCATTTGACTGTTGCATATATTGATGATATCACGAGGCCGATAGTAATTTGCAATTACACCTACAAGTTTGCTACAAAACCATATAGTATTTTGTAAGAATTTGCAGTTGATAATAAGGTGATGGTTTGAGTCACCCTGAGGCTGTGAGGAAGTTGTACTCTTGGGTACGGATTTCGATAAGGGTCTGAAGAGAAATTCTTCCAATATTTACGAGTTAAATAGCCCATGGGATTCTGGTATTAGCTCTGTCTTTAGCAGAGAGGATGCGTCTCGCTCTACTCTTTATGTCTTGATCGAGCTGCCAGCTTCCACCGACGACACCCCTCGTAGGGACCAACTCCACCCCCACCACCATGGTCTCGACATGATGTACCAGTGATGCTGTCACGACCACCATCTTAACCCGATTGAGATGCTTCGTGATGGGAGCCCTCACTGACAGGGTCGAGTTTCTCCCCCCGGGGAAAATGATGAGGACATCGCACCAGTTGCTTGTTATTTTCTATGCCTTAGCCTATGTTGAGTTTAGTTTCTTCTTTTATTGAGTTTTAGTACCACATCGGTTATATCTGAGAATTGCTCTTTTGTAAAGCCTATAAATAGACCTCAAACTTCTCTTATTGTGCAGACAATGAAGAATTAAAAACTTTTCCAGTTAAAATTTTAAGAGCTCTTGGGTTCTTGAGATTGGAGGGTATGAAACCTGTGGTGCAAGGGATGTGAAGCCCGCGTAAGGGGTGCGAAGCCCAAATCTATTCTGATTCTTTATCTTGAATCTTAATTTCTATTATGTTTCTTCTTACATAACCCTAATTCTCAAATTTTTAGTTGAAGGTGATTGTGATCTTATTCTATATTATTATTATTAATAGGAAATATTATAACACACCATTCGTAGAGCGGCAATGTTGGCACTCTTTTGTATTGTTATATGCGGACGAATTAACATCAGAGTAGACAAAAACTAAAAATTCCTACCAAAAAAACAAAAACTAAACCTGGAAGTATATATGATGTAGTCAGCCTAAATAAGAAGTGTATAAATATAAGACAGCTTGTATTGATCCATTCAAAATTTACACTTCT
This sequence comes from Agave tequilana, assembly GCA_038442645.1. Lineage (NCBI taxonomy): Eukaryota > Viridiplantae > Streptophyta > Magnoliopsida > Asparagales > Asparagaceae > Agave > Agave tequilana. The sequence continues at coordinate 44,127 of JAVJIF010021103.1, forward strand.
AAACTTTTTTATATAGCGTGTTTTGTAGTCATGGCGGATTCTTTCACGAACCAAAATTTTCAAGTGAGATCCACTTCAAGGACTCAAACAAATTGAAAATTAAAGGTGCATGCATGGATTCCATTCTCCATGGTTTAGAAATATCAAAACCTTGTTTTCATTTCATTTTGAGAAAGTGCATGTCCGTGCTTCATTCAAACAAGTGACAGAGAAGGATGTCTTGTATAGGGCCTGTTTGGTTGCCCGATAGTGAGAAAAAAGCTCAGTTTTGGATATTGTTTACTGGTCTCAACTTACTTTTTCCCGTTAATTTTTTGTTTGTTTACCTTGAAATCAAAAGTCGGGAAATGCAACGCCATGTCAGCATTTTGGCTTGTCAGGTTTCCGCCTGATGGGGAGAGAAAACGCTCGCAATTCTGACAAGGTCATTATTCAATTAATTTCGTAGCTTTTAACAGGCCCTTAGGGTTACTCTCTTCTCTCTCGCCGCTTCATCTACTATCTCCCGTCATCTCAAATCTGTTGGCCCAGAGGCCTCCATTCTAGTTTTGATGATGATTAACTCATGTAGTTATGTTTACTAATAATCTTGTGATGTTTAGTTTCAGATATTTAACCACGATATTAGTAGGTGATTAGCTTAAATAAAGGTGTTTTGGAGCTTCTCACATTGTGATTCAAGAGCCCGAGCGACAAAGTTATATCTAGCACTCGTTGGAGTCAAGCTCGGTGGATCACGGTTTGGATCGAGTCGGCTTGAAGACGGAGTTCGTCAAGAAGACTTCGGTACATAGTTTAGATTTTGTTTTAGATCCATTTATAAAGACTAGATAGTGTGATATGCTCAAGTTCACAACACACACACTTGTTTAAGTTTTCATGGTTATTGGTTTCGGTTTTTGGTTTAACCGATCTTGATTTTCATGAATAGATAGTATCAAAACAAGTTTACATTGTTTAATGTATATTAGATTTGTTTTATATACATGTATGCTTCATATCTTAGACAAACTTATTTTGATATGCCTATTCATGTGTTTGGAGTTTTGTGTTTTAACAAAACATATTTTCGGATTTAATATCAAAAACATTGATATATATATCTTTATATGTATATTGGAGTACATCCATATACTATATGCCTAAAAGTTGTTTAAATATCATGTTTTTGTATTTGGATGAGTTTTGAAAAAATCGGATTTCCATTTGAAAAATTCAAGTTTAGAAAATACAATTTTTGATTTTCGGTAAAATTTGTAAGTCACAAAAATGGTTCAAATTGTTTTAAATTTGTGTTGAAATTTTTCACACAAGTTTGTATATCAATGTATTATACTAAAACTATTTTTGTGGATTTTTAGAGAATTTTATGGGATTTATTTTGTATTTAAAAACCAAGTTTTTCAGTCCCAAAATTATTCTGCCAGGCTCTGGCGGTCGACCGTTCCGGTCGACCAGACCAGGAGCCGGTCGACCGAAGCGGTCGACCGGACGTGCACAAGGATGTGCACTTGGCCGTGTCAGTTGGCCGGTCGACCGTACGGTCGACCGACTGAAGGCAACCCACTCTCGGGTTGCCCCGGTCGACCGGGCGGTCGACCGGCCAGAGAGCCGTTGCTCTATGATTCAGGGGGCGGTCGACCGGAAGGCTCAACGGTCAGAAATTTGACCGTTGGCCGGTCGACCGACCGGTCGACCGGAAGGCAATTCTGGCCTAGTCTGCTGCCAACGGGCAGATTCCTTTTGGGGGTTATAAATACCCCATTTGAGAGAGGTTTTCAAAGAGACTTCCAAGAGCAAAAATTCTCCTATTCTCAAGTGTTTTTACAAGTTTTAAAAAGAGTTTTAGTGCTTCAAAGATTTGATCTTCAATTGTTTTAAAGTGTTTTTATTTCAAAGAAAATAGTCTTTTGAGAATTTGTTTTGGTCAAAAATTCTATATCTATTTGGAGATTTTTCCAAGTGATTTTCTTTATTCAAAACACTTTGTTTTCCACACTTGAGCTTATCATTCTATCCTTTCTATAGGATCTTTGTTTTTGTGAAAAAGAATTGGTTTGTGGTCTTTTGATCACTAAGTTGTAAACCCTCCTACTTTGTGCTATCCCTCTTGGGTAGAGGTTGATTTTGGAGTGGTGGCTTTGTGCCCTATCCCTCTAGTGAGAGGTTGATTGGTTGTATTGGCTTTGTGCCTATCCCTCATTTGTGAGGTTGATTTGTGGGCTTTGTGCCTAGCCTCTAAGTGTAGAGGTTGTTTTGGAGAGAGGAGTTGTGTACTCCATATTATATTTACCCCAAATCCTCAGTGGAGGTTCCCTGTATGGGAGTC
>JAVJIF010021105.1:0-22500 GCA_038442645.1 Agave tequilana
AAACCTCTTTTCCTTTTCTCTTTTCTCTTTTACACAACCATTTTCTCACTTCCAGAGTGCTACAGTTAATTTTATGGTCATGTAAATCTCATTTGTAATAAGATGTAGCACAAAAAAGTTAATTTTTTGATCATGTAAATCTCACTTGGGTTCTAATTATAGTCCATTTTTATTTTTCTTAATTAATTTTTATTTTAATATTATTTTGCGGTCAACTTTGTGGTCAACTTTTTCACTTCCACTTCCACATTACCATCCAAACACCGGAAAAGACATAACATTTTTCAAACCACACTTCTCAATAACATCCAAACACCGGAAAAATTACTAACCAATTCTCAAGTTCCAAAGGGAACTATTACCACTTCCTCACTTCTTCACTTCCTCATTTCCTCACTTCCACACTTAACCAAACAGGTCCAATGTGTAATTAATTGCTAATGATCATATCTTGTATGAATAGTTATTTATACTTATTTTATAACGTAGATACAGATCCCAATGATTGTATTTCATATTATAAGTCATTGATGGGTAAGATCCGTCCCGAGTAGTGCCTGAATCTGAGAAGGACTCGGACGGCGAGCGCAAGGCTGTGCGTGCAGATCTGAGCCTCTCTCTCTCCAGATCTCTCTCTCTCTTCCCCCTTCTATCCATTAAGTTTCCTAATTGGGTGAGAGTTCTAATTGAGATTGGATTAAAAGGTTAGAATTGACTTAATTTAGATTTTGATTAATCTAACAGCCAAAGTATTCCAGCACTTATTTCCTAACACTATTAGGTTTTGTATCTCTATATAAACCCTTTTACGAGCACACCAATCGTCATGCAATTATAATTAATTGTATAAGATTATTCCTCCATAAAAAATTGGTTAGAAAAAATAGATCGCTATTTTGTATGTGTGATATCTCTTAGAGAAAGAATGTTCATCTATAGGAGAAGATTGGGAAGAGATCTATATTATATTCTTTATCATTTTGTCTTCCAACAAAGTATGTTGTTTGTGAGGTGAATAAGTGCTAAACGATCTCTTGTGACATTCTAAAATGGCCATGATAAAGATGATTCACGATGATGTCTCCAACAAGCAAGCAATCAATGAATCAAAGGAAGGAGAAGGTGGTATGTCGCGATCAACGATTAAGATCTCAACACAAGAGCGAAAAGATCTAGATGAGTTGCAAGATTTACTTTTCCCATTGTTTTTACCGTTCATATATTTTAGGAATCCTAAACCTAGCGTTTACATTTTTCCTCTAATAGCATGATTAGTATAGATCTAGCCCACCAAGATATTTGACATATATTGATCTATATTAATTAATTGATTATTCGGAATAAAAATGAATAATCATGATCTAACTATCCAACACATATGTCAGGTATACATATCATATAGACATAAGAAAACAAAGATTTTGTATTGAAATTTCTCTAGAGAATTCGGGATGATTTTAGTACTATTTCTCTTTCTGAAATATTTATTCAAGTCCATTCTATCTTGAATTTGCAAATTCGCTCGACAATTTTATTTCTTTTTTATTATAAAACTATCCAACTTCCTTATAATTTTGGTAAAGTTATAAGGTATGACAAGAAAGATATTGGAACTAGTATTTTAAATATGGGAAAGAAGTACTACTCAGGTAATATTTCCAAAGGAGTTGCAAATGGATTTGGTCATTTTACCAATCATTAATGGTTCTAGATCTGCTAAACCCATGCAATAGTAGCTAGAATTACTATTTTATATGTGTGTGTGTAAAGATCATTTGGCCATGCGGGTTGTCTATAATCAGTATGTCCCATCCTTTTGCTAATTTAGCTCTTAGTACAAGATCATTCAACTCATGTTTCTTTGTTATTAGGGTAGGTGAGTTCTTATAGATCCATCCCCGAAGGAACTGGATATTATAATTTTCGCCATCCGGCTCGAGCAAGAGTCAAAGGAATGATAGAAACAGGTAAATACTCATTTGCAACTATTCATTGCAAAGAATTCAATTCTTACAGTAAATACACAATATCCAATAGGCTAAGCTATATTCTAGCCTTAAAACCGAACACCTATTTAAGATTAATCATAGATCCCACTCCATACATACGCGCTCGCGCGCGCACACAGAGAGAGAGAGAGAGAGAGAGAGAGAGAGACTAGGTTTTGAAGAAAAAATTTAAAGATGACTTACCAAAATTATAGAGATTCAACAAAGACCACCTCTTTCTTCTCTATGTTATTCTTCCTCTGGGTACTCTCACTCTTTGGTGCCCTCTTTCTTTCACTTCGTGCTCTTTCTTCCTTTGTTCCTTTTTTTTTTTCCTTTTTTCACATTATAACACATTTGAGGGAGAAAGATGGCAACGAAGCCCGGAGACACGTATTTTCTCTAGTTGATTCAATCTCAATCTCAATGCACCGACCAAATACATCGTTATGTATCTGTGCATACATGTATGATGCAATCATATATGTATTAGTTTAGTATGGATCACTCCTTCTCGATGTATGGGTAATTCATGTAGGCTCACATCCTTATGTTTCTAACTGTACACCCAGTGTATCTAATAATCTCTTAACCAGAAAGGCTCTTGTAAATTGACGCATATGTATAACCTCTATAGTGGATATGTAAAACCCACTATAAAACAAAATGACATTATGAGTAATAGACTTTCCCACTATTAAACAAAATGACTTTATGAGAAATCGACTTTCTATCGTTCAAATCACCTCTCAATCAACATCTAAATAACCTTTCAAAATTGCTTACATTTAACTTAGCAACGCAAAATTATAATTATTTCTCTTTTGGTATCTCAAGAAACCTTAACCGCTTCCTAATACTCGGGTTCTATGTATTATTGAGTTTACTCAATAGATCAGCTACATAGCTAATGTTGGGTCTCATTCATATTATCGGAGACATAAACCTTCATTCGCGTTAGCATAGGGAAGATGAGCCATCCGATCGGTTTTTTGCTAGAATATCCATCCTAGTAAACAAACTAGGCTGATTAGCTTATCTACTTTTACAACAGGCACATCAATGGGCTCGCAAGTGTTCATTTTGAATCGTTCAAGAATCTTGTTAACGTTATTCTGTAGTGATAGACCAAACATCTCTTTGAATGATCCTTTAGAATTTTAATATCCTAAAATATAATTTTCATATTCCATTTCTTTCATGTTGAATATAAAGAATAACCATTCATTAGTGGTATTTAATCTCCTCTAATCATTTCCATCTAACATATATTATCCACAAATAAGGCAAGAATTATGAAGCTATTTATGGATTGTTTAACATATGACAGATGTCCTCATATAGTAACATCAAATCTATAATGTTGGAAATCAAATCAAGTCGAACTATAATGCGGATTAAATTAAACCATGGATCAAAGAATCATATACATCTCAAGCAATTGAATGCATAATAATAAAACATTAATATATGCACTATACCTGAAGCCATTGAAGGTTGAATGGAAGATGAGAATCTTTGTGATTAATGGAAGAAGAAAACCTTGATCTTTCCTTTTTGCTTTGAACCTGCAAACCCTAGTGCAATTGATCCTCCTCTCTCTATCTCCCTCTTTCACCACAAAATCCCAATTTTCTGTTAGTGATGGATATTCCTCAAAAATAAGGAAACAGTCTGTGTCATACACGGGAGGAGAGAAGTGGGTCTCTTAATTGCAAATAATCACCCACGATAAAACCACCCATCATGGTTCTTTCATACCCCAGGTGACTATTAAAAACTATACACAATTGTCACTTTAATATGGGCATAACATCATATCAGTTAATCTTTTATTAGGAATCCAATATTAATCAAGGTTGAGTGGGCCACCATGATGTGAGATTAACATTCTCCCACTTGGACCACTAACCAATTAGGTTAAAACTTTAGAAGATAAATAAAAGAAAAGACTCATTTTCAAAACATTTTGACTCCATTGGATTCCATACTGAAAAACCTTGACACGTGATCACGAATTTAAAACAAACAATAACTGATAAGCCCAAATATGAAATACTATAATACCGCAATTAGCTTGGACCACCAATGCGAGTCATAGCGGTTATACAACATCCATGTCATACTCCCTTCTATGCACCACAACATTGATAACCCTTACTAATTGAGTCCATAACCATAATGACCCCTGTAATTGTCTTGTAAAGACATTTCCTGTTTAACAAACATCCATACATAATATGTGCACACATAATTGGATAACAGGAAACACAGAAACAGAACTTTTATTTGTACAATAATGTCAATTACATAAGTACCAAAATACAAATTTACAGATTGCCCAAAAGACCCATTCTTACAACATGTTCCTTGAATGTCTTTGGAGGCAATCCCTTTGTCATTGGATCAGTAACCATTAAAGTGGTACTTAAACTTACAATTGACACTTTCTGTTTTCAACTCTTTCTCTAACCACCAAGTACTTAAGTTCTAAATGTCTAGAACCATTAGAGTACTTACCATTCTTAGAGAAGAATACGGCTGCTGTATTGTCACAATATATCGTTAGCGGCTTGGCAATAGAGTCAACTACACCAAGTGCTGAGATGAAATTCCTTAGCCATAATGCATGATTTGTGGCCTCAAAACAAGCTATGAACTCAGCCTCCATCGTGGATGAAGCAATAATGGACTGCTTCACACTCTTCCACGAGATTGCCCCACCTGCTAGCAAGAAAATAAATCCTGAGGTAGACTTCCTGCTATCTGGGAAACCACCAAAATCTGAGTCTGAATAGCCGATCACCTCCAACTGATCTGATCTCCTGTATGTGAGCATATAGTCCTTTGTCCCTTGAAGATACCGCATAACCTTCTTAGCCAACTTCCAGTGCTCCATTCCTGGATTGCTTTAGTATCTTCCCAACATCCCAACAGCAAAGCTGATATCTGGCCTGGTACAAGTGCTTGCATACATCAAGCTCCCAACAGCTGATGCATACGGAACTTTCTGCATTTGACCCTTTTCTAAGTCATTTCTGGGACACTGGCTACCACTTAATCTGTCACCCTTCTAAATGGGTGCAGGACTGACTGAACACATTTCCATATGAAATCTTTCCAAGACTCGATTGATATACCCTTTCTGAGACAATCCTAGCAATCCTTGAGATCTATCCCTGAAGATCTCTATGCCAATAACATAATTTGCCTCACCCATATCAACCATCTGAAAATTCTTGGTAAGATAGCTTTTAGTTTCATACAGCAAACCAAGATCACTACTGGCTAACAAGATGCCATCTACATACAGAACCAGAAAAATAAACTTGCTCCCACTGATCTTTAGATATATACACTGATCAACAGTGTTTTCTGTAAATCCAAAAGAGGTAATGGTATCGTTAAACTTTATATACCATTGCCTGGAAGCTTGTTTAAGTCCATATATAGATTTCTTTAATTTGCAAGCCAAGTGTTCTTGTTCTTTAATTGCAAACCCTTCAGGTTGCTCCATGTAGATATCCTCATCCAAATTTCCATTTAGAAAAGCAGTTTCACATCCATTTGATGTAACTCCAAATCATAATGAGCTACAAGTGCCATAATGATTCTAAGAGAATCCTTCTTTGATACTGGAGAGAAGGTCTCTGTATAGTCAATGCCTTCTTTCTGAGTGAAACCTTTGGCTACAAGTCTAGCCTTATATCGTTCGATATTGCCTTTAGAGTCGCGCTTGGTCTTAAAGACCCATTTACACCCGACTTTCTTACAGTTATAAGGCAATTCAACGAGATCCCAGACTTGGTTTTGGTCCATAGATTTCAACTCATCTTTCATAGCATTAACCCATTTACTAGAATCATTGCATTCTATGGCTTGTGAAAATGAAACTGGATCTTTATTAATCCCAATATCATAGTCAGATTCCTGTAGATATACCACATAATCATCTGAAATGGCAGATCTTCTTTCCCTTTGAGATCTTCTCAAAGCTGCCGGTTGTGGTGGTTCTACAATATTTTCAATGGGAATATCCTCATGGAGTGGTGAACCAACATTAACTTGTTGTTCTGATATCTCAACTTGATGGTCAAGCTGAGGGACAACAATTTCTCTTGAAGGAAAGGGTATTGGGATATTTACCCTTACCACTTCAAGATCTACCTTTCTTGGTTCAGCACTCCCACTAATTTCACCATTTTCCAGGAATCTGCATTACCAGTTTCAACTATTCTTGTACTATGGTTAGGACAATAAAATTTGTATCCCTTAGACTTATCTGGATAACCAATGAAATACCCAGATATTGTTTTAAGTCTAATTTCTTTTCTTGTGGATTATATATTCTAGCCTCTGCTGGACAACCCCAAACATGTAAATGTCTTAAACTGGGTTTCCTACCAGTCCACAACTCGAAAGGAGTTGTTGGGACAGCCTTACTAGGAACCCTGTTCAAGATATACATAGCAGTCTTTAAGGCTTCATTCCACAATAAATTGGGTACATTTGAGAAGCTCATCATGCTCCTAACCATATCCATAAGTGTTCGGTTCCGCCTTTCAGCAACACCGTTCTGCTGAGGCGTACCTGGCATTGTGTATTGAGCACAAATGCCATGCTTTTCTAGAAATTTGGCAAATGGACCAGGATGTTGTCCTGACTCATCATATCTACCATAAAATTCACCACCTCGATCTGATCTTATGATTTTAACCTTTCTATCTAATTGTCTCTCGACTTCTGTAATGAACACCTCTAGGATGTCAACAGCCTGAGACTTTTCATTAATTAGATACACATAACCATAACGTGACAGATCATCTATAAAGGTAATAAAATATCTCTCTCCAGTAAAACATGGAATGGAGAGTGGTCCGCAAATATCTGTATGAATTATTTCCAGGAGTTCTTTACTTCTTGTGGCACCTTTCTTAGTGTGTTTGGTTTGCTTTCCTTTTATGCAATCCACACACACATCAAAATCAATGAAGTCTAGGTTATCCAAAATCCCAGTCTTCACTAATCTTATAATTCTCTATCCCTGGAGATATGCCCCAGTCGTCTATGCCACAAGATTGAGGATTTTTCATTTATTAAGCCACGTTTTATACCAACATTCGAATGCAGAGATAATAAAGATTGTGCAAACTCATCATTCAATGAAATTTTATATAAACCATCACATAAAATTTCATGTCCAACCGGAATTGAATTATACATTAAAGAGAGTTTTCCACAACTAAACAAAACAGAATATCCAAAAACATCTAATTTGGATAAAGACATTAAGTTTCTTGAAATCGAAGGTACATAAAAAGTATCCTCAAGATCCATCTGATGACCCGTCTCCAAGAGTAGTCGATAAACACCAACATATTCGACCTCCACTTTGAGACGGTTCCCCATAAAGACGAATCTCTCACTTTCCTTCGGTTTTCGGGTTGTAAGGAATCCCTGCATTGAATTAGTTGTGAGTTGTGGCTCCAGAGTCAATCCACTAAGTATTAGAAGGAACTTCAGCAAGATTTGATTCAAAACATACAAAAGAAAGATTTGTACCTTTCTTTTCGAACCAAGCTTTCCTCTGTTGCAGTCCTTCTTCAATGTCCTTTTCTGCCACAGAAGTAGCATTTGACAGTGAAAGCTTTTCTATGACCTTGGCTACTTTCCCATGGTCATTTCCTTTCTTTGATGGAAATCTCTTACCTCTTCCATATTTACTTTTCTTATGGATACCTCCTGAAGTTACTGCCAACACTGAGTGCTGTCCTTCTTACCTCAGTCTCACTTCCTCTTGAACATACATACCAGTTAGCTCGTTCAAGTTCCACTTATCCTTATGAGTATTGTAGTGGATCTTGAATGGCCCAAACTGAGAAGGAAGCGAGTTGAGGATGAACTGTACCAAGAAGGACTCATCCACTTTCATTCCCAGTGATCCTAACTTAGCAGCCTTATCAGTCATGTTTAGAATGTGTTGCTGAACTCCTCTATTACCATCATATTTCATGGTGGTAAGTTCAGCCATTAGGGTACCAGCTAATGACTTATCTGCAGACTTAAAACGGTCTTTAACCGCACTTAATAGTTCAGATGCAATAGTTGTAGGAGGGAGTGAAGTCTTGATGTTATTAGCTATGGTCATCTTTATGAACATAAGACTGAGCCTATTAGACCTTTCCCAAGCTTTGGCATGGCTGACCTATTCTGCTGTACTCTCAGCAGTTACTTCATCAGGTTTATCAACTGTTAGAGCCATGTCTAGGTCCAAAACACCCAGTGTAAACTGTACATGTTCAAACCACTCTGAAAAGTTGGTACCATCTAAGGCCGGAATGCTGGTGGCATGAGTGTGAAGGGAAGTAGGGACGTTCACTGAAACATAATAGGACATTGCTCACATTAGGCCACTAATCAATACAAGTTTTAAATTTAATTAAGATGAACTATTGATATCACTTTGATTTCTCCTTTGGGCGAAACCTAAGCATATCTAGTGTTCACTCTTTAGGTGAGAAACTTTTATCACCTATGTAGGTCTAATATAATTTATGTCACTTAGTTAGTAAGTCATGTTACCTTTGAGTATCCAATTCCACACCACTAAGTTACATAAATTATACTATCCTACCCCGGTTCATAATTATTTGAAAGAGACTTTCCTTGGGCCAGTCCCAATCTCCTAACTAGAACCGCCATCGAGAATATTATTGTCTTTTATGTCTTCCTCATTGACAAGTCTTTTATGTAGTTGTATATTCATAAGGTTTACTAACGTAGGTCACTTTGGCAACTACTAAATCAATAAGCCTTATGAATACAAAACTAACCAATAATATTCTCTAATCCTTTTATTTGAGTAATCCCTTAATACTTCAATACATTACTTGACCAAGCATCAATCAATATTAGCACAATAACTTAAATGTGTAACATACTTTAATGATTGATTATTCACAAACATTAGTCGACTACAAGAAAAGATTAGTCGACTTGGGTCAAGTCAAGTCGACTACACATTTGGTCTAGTCGACTAGGGCAAAAGAAATTAGTCGACTATACCCATATTATAAGTCGACTACTAAATTTATCAGTCGACTTTACAATTAATTAGTCGACTCCTGAATCCAACAGAAAGTTCTCAATTCTCGGGTCACCGAATTAGTCGACTTGAAAATATGATTAGTCGACTATACCTTAATTAGTCGACTAGTCATAAATTCAGCTAAAAATCAAGTCGACTCCTGCAGGAAACAGCGATTTGCAAAATTTCTGGAAAGGAGATTAGTCGACTATACATTGGGATTAGTCGACTAAGAGTCGACGAAGCAGTTATCAAAGGCAGTTTCTGCTTAGTCGATTTTAATCCCAAAATTATCAAAAATTAGGGTTTTCAATTCCTTTGATTTTTGATCCCAATTTAATTGCATAATTAGAGGAATATGAACATGAATTAGGGCTATTAAATCCTCTACAAATTCTACAATAAAAGATCAAAAAAAATTCAATTTTTTATGAATTGTTAATCAAAACCCTAACTTTTCATAATTCCTAAATCCAAGATGTATTGATTCTTTAATCATGGCTCTGATACCAAATGTTAGAAATCAAATCAAGTCGAACTATAATGCGGATTAAATTAAACCATGGATCAAAGAATCATATACATCTCAAGCAATTTAATGCATAATAATAAAACATTAATATATGCACTATACCTGAAGCCATTGAAGGTTGAATGGAAGATGAGAATCCTTGTGATTAATGGAAGAAGAAAACCTTGATCTTTCCTTTGCTTTGAACCTGCAAACCCTAGTGCAATTGATCCTCCTCTCTCTATCTCCCTCTTTCACCACAATACCCCAATTTTCTGTTAGTGATGGATATTCCTCAAAAATAAGGAAACAGTCTGTGTCATACACGGGAGGAGAGAAGTGGGTCTCTTAATTGCAAATAATCACCCACGATAAAACCACCCATCATGGTTCTTTCATACCCCAGGTGACTATTAAAAACTATACACAATTGTCACTTTAATATGGGCATAACATCATATCAGTTAATCTTTTATTAGGAATCCAATATTAATCAAGGTTGAGTGGGCCACCATGATGTGAGATTAACATATAAATGTACTTGACTTGTGATATCGAATATCATTATTGAGATGAGTGATTGAGATCATATATGGCACGCTAAAACTTGCACATTCTGTGCTCATCTCTTTTTAACTTTAATGGATCATTCAAAATATGTCCTCTCATCTAATTCTTCAATGCAAATGCAATTTAATATTCATTTTTTACAATTCTGAAATTGAAATCTAGGATTGTCGAATTAACAGAATATAAGCTATTTTTACCACAATAAAGAAAATTTCCTCATTCCATATATATTCTATTGTTGGTATAACTCTTTTTTTTATTGCTCTTGAAGTCTAATGTCCATATTTATTACATAATCATTACCTGAGAAACTAAAACATATAAAAAATTCAAATTAGCTTTCTCACTTATTCCCAATTGGCTAGATCTCACTATCGGGTTCTTCTCTTCCATGTTGGTTTGCGCTTCTTTCTTTTATTTTTTGAGAGAAAACGGTGAGACTATAGGGTCCCCTGATTGGTCATCAATAAAGCATATTATTATTGACATTTTCATGCTTGCTTAATTATTGTTAAAATATTACTATTTAATTCATGTATTATTTGGTAATGTGCAGGCCTCCATAATCCAAGAGAAAGCCTACAAGAAGCCCAAAAAGCCTACAAGAGTTATAAAAATAAAGATTAATTGGGACGATAAAGGAAGCATCTTTTCTATCTCATTTAAATTTGGAAGATAAAGGTCCTTATTTTCTTTCAATCTCCTTTATTGCTATTTTTATTTGTATTTTTTTATTCTAGTTTCATTCTTTTATGCAACTTTTAAATACCATACTTATTTCCACCATGAATATGTGTAACTAGTTCTTTCATAGCTTTCTAATTTCCCCACCAACTAAAATGTAGATCTATAAAATAAATTGAACTCTATGCATATTAGAAACCCTATGGTTAGTAAATAATTCTTGAAAATTAGTCATGAATTGAGTTAAACTAGTTTTAGGGTATACTATTTAATAATTGTTCTTGGTTTATACTTAGATGCTTTGATGGCATAACGTTAAGTTAAAACTACTTTTCTTATACTATACTTTAAGACTTCAAAAACCAATGCTTAATTTTATCTAGTGTATTATAATCAGGGTTTACTTTCTATCTTACTTTTTTTCTTAAGTTGAAGCAACAATCTAGGATTAATCTTTATAGGTTCAATATGATATTTATTCTTGATAGACTAGTGTTTGGTTGTGGTTAGTTGGCTATGCTTGTTCTTTCTATTTAACAACTTTTCTTACAATCATAATTCTTTTTGTCAAGCTATTTGCTAAAGAATTCGTTCCAAAAAGTTTCCATCGCATCCTTCCCTGTAGATCGACCCATTTAGCCCTTACTACGCGGTTACATTGAGAAGAGATCAAGAATTTTCTAACTTTAACTTTTTTCTTTATTTGCAATTCAACCCTGCTCAATCATACACCGAGCTTCATTACAAAGTTTTTAATAAAAATATCCCTACAAATATGCTTTACAAAGCAACAGTTTCTCCTTAAACTACCAAATTTTAAGCACACACAGGTGTTGGAGGAAAATTATAAAATTATAAATAAAAATGACTGGATAAAAGCCTAACGTCAGACCATCCCTGATACAAAATACATGATACACTTGTGTCAATAGTAAGGATGAAACCTGAGCATAAAAATTCATGAGTCTGCATTGTCGCCGATCAGACCATTATTCGAGTCGTTGCCATCTTCCCCCGTGTCTCCTCTAAATGGCTGTAGGAGACACCACCTATCTGTGTCTGCTCCAACATCTGCCTCGCCCTCTCCCTGAAAGTATCTGAGAGGATATTTATCCAATAAGTAATGAATGTCAAGTAGACATGGAAAATTTGGTTAGATGATCTAGCCGAGTTATTATATATATTATTTCATTCCATCTAAATTTCCCAAAAAATAGCTACGGCTGCTAAATCTGAAATTACTCTTATGCGTTTATTGAAAACCATAAAAATAGTCTCATAGTTGGAGGTAAATGTGGGTTATGCACACTCAGGCATTGCTCCAATTTCTCCAATATTTTTCTAAGATGAAATCGTGAGGTAAGAACCGCCAACACTTCATTAATAGGAGCTTAACGAAACATTCTCAAAATAGAAGGATACAAACTTACATGGATGCAAACTAATCTCATCCTTCAAAAGGAAAAGGGAAAAAAAAAAAGAAAAAGCAGAAAAAATGAACAACAAAGAAACATGTGTGGATTCCTCATTCTCTGCGCATATAATATAGAAAAATAGGTCCTTGCTATTCCTTTTCATAAGATTATCCCACGTTAGGATGGCTCTATTGATGACTAGCCAAAGGAAAAGCTCTTATTTTTATAGGCATCTTATTGTTCCAGATGACCTTTGTAAAAGGGCGCCAAATTCCCAGTCATTAAACTTGAGATATGCGCTTTTCACTGAGAAGGTCCGTGTAGAGTCTTAATCCTAGGACAATCGATCTCTATCTATATTGGTGTTTGCCAGGTTTTGGGAAGGAGCTGTAATAGCTCCTCTCTAGTCGGCGTCTTCCTTTTGACTCAAATATTGTATCTTAATTTTCCATCTGGCATTGGTCCAGTGTGAAAAGACCGAACCTGGAAGGTCTTGAGCTCGAAGAAATAGTTCTGGGTTCTGTAACTAAAAATCTGGCCATGTCAATCATGTTATTCCGTCCATCTTTTGCTATATTTTGGAACTTTTTTCATTCCTTTGTTTTCACCAAACCCATAGGGCCGTTAGAACGTATCACTTGACAGTCGCCATACTTGAATTTTTGTTTTTAGCTATAAGCACTATACCCATTTGTGACCATGATGTTACATAAACTAGTTGGTATAACTCTTTACATCCAGTTGTTGCTGTTGCTGCTTGTAGAAGAAGAAAAGGAAGAAGTGGGTTGGGGTTTTGGGTGCTATAGAAATACAAACTCGACCCGTTACAACCCGAACCCAACCAATTTACATAATAAAGGTAAAACTTCTTTTGTCCCCAGATCTATTAGATAATTATTTTGGGGCCTCGAAAAATTACCAATAGTCCCTTAAAATATTCAGTTATTACATATCTAACCCCATTTCATATCTCGTGGGTATTCGGGCGATTTCTCGGCCATTCAGACTCCGATTTGCACCCTTCTAGAGCGATTAGATTTGTGGGGATGAGAGCTATGAGTCTACAGTGTTAGTTATGTGATATCAAGTGTTCAAAAAATTGACAAGTCCAAGAGATGGGTAAAACTCTGTCTCTGATTTTATTAAACATTATGATTGCATGTGTATTGACTATTATTATAATGATGATTATATTCAAGAGAAGATTGATAGTAAGAACATGTGATATTCAATCTATTGTGCAATTAATAATTATGGATATTAATCAAATAAGGGTTGATTAACACCACTTATACCCAGTGAGTAGACTAAACAGTGATAGAACGGAAAACCGATCATAGCTCGTAGATGTTAACAAATAAACTATAGATGATTAGAAATTAATTAAGATAAATGATCCCTTGAGGCGTATTAACCATGAAATGGAGAATTATAGAACTGTTTCTATTGATATTGGTATAAGCAGAATCCAGAGTTAACGCTAGAACTGAACCAAGTAAATGAAATCAAAATTAATTTTTGAAAAATTGAAAATAGTCATGATATAGAAATCTCTATTACATGGGATACATGTAATGTATACAGTATGATAAAAATAACATATTAATTGAAATCTTGGAATTTTCTGTAATTACTATTAGCCCAAACGGTATTGAGGCAATTGGGTTAATTAGTAACTGTGAATGTGAGCCGATAACTATGAAACTGATAAAATGATTGGATACAAGATGAATAATAGTAACTAAAAATAGCTTTGGATTTATTTGATAAATTTGATAAATAATCAGGAGCTGTGAAAGCGACAGTGTTGAGACCAGTATTAGTAGAATTCAGAATTTAATACCGAAAATGAACCATATTTTGTATGACTCTATAGTTATAATATGAAAGCATGTTAATTTTGAAATGTTGTGTTGTAACTCATGAACTTGATTGAAATCAAATTGGGAAAAAAGGAATATGAAATTGGGTGATTGTAACTCGAATAAAAAATTAAAAGTTTATAAGAATTAAATGAATAATAAATGGCCTTACCTTGCATTCATTATTATATATATACTGCGAATGGAGAATCATAACTATAAGACGATTTAAGAGGTTAACCAAATCATGGACTTGATAATCTATATATACATATGGCTATACCAATTTAATACTTATTCATTTGGGGACGGGCATGAGTTAATTTAAATTGATGAATTGGAATATATAACAAAATTGGAAAGCTGAAATTATACCTATACTCAGAATTATATTATAATGTTAACTTGAAATTTGATACCGAAAATCAAGTATAAGGTATGATACTTGTTTTGATACTAATGGTTGTTATAACTGAATTTTTTGTACTTGGCTATGCACATGCACATGGAGAATATTGATGCATCCGATTTACTATAATTATTTTGTAAGTACTCACTTCTTGATTATAACCGATTGATTATTGATGGTCACTTTATGCTCAGTGATTAATATACTTATTCATAAATCATGATAAATTATCTATCCTTATGATAAAAAAACTATGAGTGATGAAACTAAGATGATCACTTGTTCAGATTGAATATCTGATAACCGGTGGTTTGAGTAAACTGAGCTTATATAGAATAGAGCATAAAGTCATTAACCAAATTGTTTAAGCGATATTTTCATGTTTGATCCTAATAATAATAAATTTTTTTGATACTTATTAATTAATAAGAGGTGAATAAATAATATGGTTAAAAAGATTGAATACTGGTGTTATAACTCAAAACATGACCGATAAAATACTATGTAAAGCCGTAAGCATTATATGTGTTTGGTATCCTTTTACATACTATAAAAAATCCTGAAATATTGTGATAATAAATTAAGAAGTAAAATTATATGAACTCGACTGTGTGTGACATACCTGTATGCATATGAATGTGTTTGTGGTAATGAATATGTATATAAAAATATATGGTAACTGTGTATGTAGTACTTGTTTATGCATATTGGTTTGTAATTATATGCATGCATGTCATTATCGCATGATGTTAATATTTTTATCAAAGGAAGGGTGGATGCAAAGATAGTACAAAATATATTATCAGAGGAAGGGATCAGGTGTAACCAGTGGGTGCGAAGACAGGGTAAAATATATTATCGGAGGAAAGGATCTGGTGTAACCGATGGATGCAAAGATGGGACAAAATATATTATTAGAGGAAGGGACTGGGTATAACCGGTGGGTATGAAGACGGAACAAAATATATTATTAGAAGAAGGGCTTAGGTGTAACCGGAGGGTGCGAAGATGGTACAAAATTATCATAATTTTGATCATATGTGACAAATCAGGTAATTCATGTATATATATATATAAATCTATCTAAGTTTGTATGTGCGGCATTAATTGTGATTTTATGTGTGATTAGGCAATCAATATATCACCAATTTCTTATTTTATATTCAGTAATGTGATTAGGTGATCGGTATATCACCAATTTGTTGATTATGTCCAGTAATATGATTAGATGACTGGTATATCATCAGTTTATTAATTTGAATCCAGTAATGTGATTAGGTGATCAATATATCACCAATTTTTTTTATTATAACCAATAACGTGATTAAGTGATCGGTATATTACTACTTGTTGAATTATATCTAGTAATGTGTTCGGGTGATTGGCGTATCACCAAGTATATTAGTTGACATCTAATAATGTGATTGGGTGATCAGTGTATCACTAGATGTGTGAATTTATTCCTGATCATTAGAGTATGATTATATACCACCACATGTGATAAGTAATATTCAAGAATATGCTTTGGTATGTATATACAAAATAAACTCAGTAATAAACTAGAAGCATCCTAAAGTAATTGAAATATATATAATATCAAGAAATATGTGAATAAGTATCATACATATATGAAGAGATAAATGATTGAAAGAACTGAACTGTTATAACTGTGACCTGTGTACCATCACCAATGGTGAATATGATACTAGGATGATATGAAATATATGTGTATAATCATGCGTCATATATAACATATGAATTTATTGTGAACTGAATATATATATATTGTATGCGAATATGTTATATGATATGTACCACTAAATTTGTAAGTGATATAATAAAATATTTATAATCAATGAATATCAGGTTAATATAAGAGATGAACGATCAGGTTAGGTATTATATAACACAAGATAAAATATTAAAATTTAGGATATGTGTGTCAAGGAGAGTGCGAAGAACAAATATAAGATAATATAAAGAAATTGTAACCTATTAAGTTGGACTACCTATCATAAGGAATTAGATGATTTAGATTATTCTCTAAATTATTTAGCTGTATTATACTTGATCTATAATAATATTAAAATATAAACCTTGATTTGAATGACTTTTACTCAATGAACTGTTTAGCTCACTCCCTCATAGATTGTATGGCTGTCAGGTGAAGACTAAAGTAAGATCCAGCTTAAGACAAGCGCATAATTCTGGAAAAGCTCAGAGCAACTCTAGCATGGATTCCCAAGCCGATTGATTTTATTTGAATATTTTGATTAATATGTATATGTGCAGTGACGTTATTAAATAGATCAAATAGTTAATTTTGTGTAAGATGGTTTGAGGATACACACACATCTGTGTTCTAGCTTTAATTGGAGATGGATTATAGTTGGTTTTATGTTAAAATATTATATTGAGGGAAGTACTCTCCCGTATATGTTTAATTGATTGACTTTGAGTTCAAGATATAAGATGAAATTTGAAATTGATAAGTAGGCGATGTCAAAGAAAAATTTATGATTACGTAGGTGAAGTCAAGGAGAAATGATATTATATA
The DNA here is from genome assembly GCA_038442645.1 of Agave tequilana. Classification (NCBI taxonomy): domain Eukaryota; kingdom Viridiplantae; phylum Streptophyta; class Magnoliopsida; order Asparagales; family Asparagaceae; genus Agave; species Agave tequilana. Next base: position 17,084 of record JAVJIF010021105.1, read on the forward strand.
TTGCGTGAGATGTTGTATATTGACTAGTAGGCTAATGTTAGCCGAAATTTAAGTTATTATATTGAGGAAGACTCCATATTTTAAAGGGGATCCTACCAAATTTTTCGAGATTATCTGAATAAGTGTTAAGGTTATGGTTATGATAATTAATAAGATTAAAAACTGAGACCATTATAATCTAGCTTAATTTTGTTCGATTTCTAAAACTCATCTATTTCCAATAGCCCTTTGCCCTGGTGATAAATTCTACCTAACATGTTATTTTTGCCAGACCAAATTGCGCAAATATGTAGCCAACCCCAAATTGGGATTTCACTTCATTCATGACTCATGAGGAATTTGGCGTTACTTCTAGGGACTCGGTAGAGAATATAAGCAGGAGTAACAACTGTATCATATAACATGAGTAATTAAAGACAAAGTTATAGTATTAGGTTTTTTTTGTGTGTGTTATCTATTTTTGGAGACTCGTCTGATTATTATTTATCAATCAAATTGTAATCATGGACAAAATTCGGATTGTAATAAAAAAATGAATACATAACTTCTTTTTTCCTTTACTGCTCTTAATTACTTTTAAAACTGATGAAAGTGGTTAAAATTAATAACTCGATGCGTGGATGTTCTTCTGGACATCTTTATTTTGTTGTCTTAGATCACAATGCATTTTATTTTTATTTAATTTTTTTCTACTTAAACATCGATATTGATGTGCAGTGACCTGTTCATGGCCTCACGAGCTTGGATTGATTGCACGCTCTATTACTATCTCTCTAATGAAATAAGATATATTTCTTCAATTTATAAAAAACCAACAACTCCACACGAAATTCAACACGCATCCAAACTCCGTAGATCAGGGGGTCTAAATCTTCTTTCTTTTCTTTTTTTTTTAATATGAAATGGAGGATATTTACTTGTAGATATTATTAAGTGTGGTTTCTATTGGTTGGAGTGCTCTCTCCGAGAATAATTTGGTCATTACTAAAACTTTGGCACTGTTAAATCAATACACGTGTACCTCCTCAAGATTTCCCTAGATCATGTCAGATCCTCGACCAAGATAATATTAATAATAATCATAATAAGAATAATAATTAGCCTTTGATTAATTAATTTAATTAAGATGACACTCAAACTTTCTCATAGAGCTATTTATATATGTCAATATCACGAGTGCTGCATTTCTTGATAAATTTATAAGATCTGAAACTAGATGTCATGTGTATCTTTGGGCATTTTCCGAAACTCTTCGAGCCGGACCCAACAAGATTGGATTTATGGCTTCCTTAATTTGTACTGCTCATGACTTCCTTTAGAAGGAAAAAGAGGGAGAAAAGGACGACTTTTTACTAAAAGTATTCTAGGGTTTCAAGATCTTTTAAGGGCCCAGTGATATTTGTCTAAGTAGGCCATTAGCAATCATTGAGTCTAAAAATATACAGTTTTTATGGCACATGAAATCATTTTCAAGATCTGAAAAGTAGTAGTAGTAGTAGTAGTAGTAGTAGTAATAATAATAATAATAACAACAACATAATAATAAACAATAATTTGGAAACAGTAGGTGTCCGCAAATGAGATTGTTTCTGAGGTAAGAAAAGAAAAGAAAAAAAATCTAATTAATACAATTTATCTCAATAACAATAATAATAACAATAATAATAATATTGCAATACAAACAAAAATATCATGCATGAATCAACATGACTAGATTGTGAGAGAAAAATAAAGAGTATGACAAGTTTTCTTATCTACACACCCTCATCTTCTGTACTAGATCAAAATGCGAGCATGATCCTTGAAAATTTCTTTTTACAAAACAATTTTTTGCTTAAAATGTCAATAACAACCACATGGTTTGGTGTTTTGAGCAGCTTATTAACTATAGTATAGTAGAAATTATAGCTATGTTTGATTTTCAACATTATGGTCAAGTAGTGTTGAGGTTGTCATTGTTATACCAAATTGATCAAAGGCAAATTGGGTAAATATAGAAAATATTTTTCAAATCATCATGTCCATTGCCTCGTCTAATTTGGATTAGCTATGGTGACAATCAAACAGTTAGCAACATTAATAAGATACTTTAAATAAATACTTTCATGCTAATTGATTCTTTGAACAACTCTTTTTTGAAGGTTTATTCATGAATTTGTTCCTATATATAAGTTGTTTGATCACATTCCAAGATAACAAAAAAAACAGCATAAAGTTGAGAAAGTTTGCTCTATAATGACAGCCTAGTTGGACACATCGACACGGTTACACATACACACACATATTTATAATATATATATGTGTGTGTGTTGTGTATATATAAAATATCTATATATATATATATATATATGTGTGTGTGTATATGTATATGTATATGTATATGTATATCAGCCGACAGCTGAGAGTCTCTCTCAGTTTGCGGTGACGTGGCACATTATTTGTCATACCAATAAGTTGGGGCCCGCTTATTAGAATAAGTTACATTACTAAATGCCCCTCGGTAAAAGGTACTTGTCCCGCTATTGTTTATTATTATTTTTTCCCATTTTTTTCGCTCTTTGTCAGATTTAGGTTTTTCTTTTCCTGCTATAAAGTTTTTTTCCCTGAAAATAGTGGTTTTCGGATCAGGCTTTTCTCCTTTTCTATTTTATTGTCGACATCGGAGCAGAACACTTCCCCTGCCAATTCTGATCGCCGTCGTAAACGATCTCATCTCCCGATCTAAATATGAGTCATATATCATCTGGTTTAACTTCCTATCAGAATATTGAAAGTATTAAAGGGTTGAGATCTTTCGATGGCTCTCAAGAGGTTTTTATTTTATCATTTTTTTCCCGCATTTTCTTATGTATAAAAGATTTTGTGTAGCGTATTTGAAACTGCGACCTAAATTTCATTTTACAGAACAACATAATCACTTTTGTTAAAGTCTTTTTTCAAAACAATTTTATAGTTTTGTTAAATGCGATCTCAGTCGCACTTATTTAATTTAGTACATTAAATTGTAGGAACTGCGACCACTGTTGCATTATGTATTAAAAATATTTTTTCAGTGTCAAAGCTAGCTTTATAACTGCGACCTTAGTCGCAGTCCTATTTTTTATAGTTCTGACATGTGTCCAGGTCCATTATATCAATTTGATACACTGAATTTTAAGGACTGCGACTTAAGATTACATATATACTAATGACAATTTTTCACAGTTATTATTCACCCTTTTTAAAAACCTGGTCATACGGAGAACTACGACTACGATCGCTGTTCTTTATTCAGAAGTTATAAATTTCTTTACATCTGCGACCTTGGTCAAAGTTTTATTTATTATAGTTTAGACGTACGATTTTCAATTATTTATTTTTATTTAGTTCAGCAATTTATTTTGTAGGATCTGAATTCACATAGAGAAATATCTGGAAGCTCAGTTATTTTTTAGGAAAACAGTTTTTCATGAATGATGAAGCATACAACTTCTACAATTCTTATGTAAGGAACAGAGGTTTTGGCGTAAGAAGAAAAAGAATAGATAAGTCACGGAGGCCTCCTCATGAAGTTATTTGCAGAAAATTTTATTGTAACAAGTAGGGTGCGAAGAAGTTGTGTGACAAAAGACAAGATATGCTTACAGTCAATCGTAGAATCGATACTAAAGTTACGTGTCCTGCTGTGCGTCTTTATTATTAGACCGAAGATCTTGGGTTGTCACCAAGTTTGTTGATTCTTATTCACATGAATTATTAAGCCCGGATAAGGTCCATCACTTTTACTCTCATCAGACAAATCGATCAAAGATTAGCAGAAGTATTATGAGCAATTTGGTTGATGTAGAAATTCGCCCTTCAAATATTTTACGTGTCGTTAATGCAATGAACCACAGAGAAGGTTGTGAAGAAGTAAGCCTACAACATTATTGATTTTACTCGTCACCGTAAAAATAACATTGTCCATGAGTTTATTTCGATCATCAAATATTTTCAAGAAAAAGCTGAGTCCGATCCAGATTTTTTCTTTTCCAGTGAAGTTGATAATGCGGGCATTAAAAACATTTTTTGGGCTGATGGAAGAGCAATTTCTTCGTATTTGAGTTTTTGTGATGTGATTGTATTTGGCACAACATACATGACTAATCACTTGAACCTGTCATTTGCTCTATTCATTAGAGTGAATCATCATCGACAGTCAATTTTGTTTGGCTATGCATTGCTTGCGGATAAGCAGAGGGATACATTTGTTTGGCTATTCAATAAATGACTCAAATGCATGTACGGAGTTGTACCAAAAGTGATTATTACGGATCAGGATGCCCAAATCGGTGATACCATCAAAATGATTTTTCCAACTAGTTGGAGCCAGTACTATTTTTGGCATGTACAAAAGCATATTTTCGCGCAACAAATTCTGCTGACGACCAAGTATGGGGAAAATTTTATTTATGACTTACATCTTTGGTCATTTACAGTAACTTGCTACTCAAGTTGTTTATCTTTTGTTACATCTAATTCAGTCCTCCTTCTTTTCTTGACCAGAAGATCATCCAAAGTTTTTTCAATTTATACTTTCATGATCTTCTTTATATTAGGAAAATAATGCTTTATAACCCCCTGTCCTTCATTGTACAGGTCTTATTCATAATAAAATCGGCACCATTGATAAGTAGACCAAAAGTAAGGGCAACATTCTCTACTGTTAATTCAATGTTTTTGCCCACAATTAGAAAGGTCCTTATATCCCTATCATACTGGTTTACAATTTTTAACACTTATATTTGATTTTAACCCTTTTTCAGCATTAAAATCTTCATTGTAGAAGGCCATGAAAATTGGACCGAAATGGGTCTCCTTCATTGCATTGACAAAATCGGCATGAATGTACTTTTGCATTTCCTTATGAATTTGCACATGGGCTTTAGGCTTGATCTCATAGGACGAACCTTTAGTTCTTGCTTACCTATAAATACAGAAACATTAACAATATTAGTATAAAAATCAAGGTCATTGTACTTTTAAATACAATTTGAAAAGGAAAAGTTTGTGACCTTAGTCGCAACAGTCTTTAATAAACTAGAAAACACTCCGACCTAGGTCGCACTGATATATTACACTGTGACATTGGTCGCAAATTCATAATTAAACCTTTGTTTCTTCGTACTGCGACCGTGGTTGCAGTATCCTATTAACCTAACTTAGCAGAATATAAGACACTGCGATCAAAGTCACACTATTATATAACACAGCGACATAGGTCGCATTTTCCTAATTAAAAAAATATTTTACCATGAAAGGGCCTTTGTTTCTTCATACTGTGAACTGGGTCGCAATATCCTACTAGGCTAACTTATTAGAATAGACTGCGACCAGAAACCAAAAAAATGAAAAAACGGATGCCAAAACTGCGACCAAAGTTGCATAAACATAAGGCA